>APFE030697701.1:0-68318 GCA_000404065.3 Pinus taeda
GGAACGTAATATTATCAAGACCTCATCAAGTTCCATCATCAAGTGTAGTCCTCCATATGTCATCAAGTGTTAAGGTCTAGATCATCAAAGAAGGCACATGATTAGCATTTGTCACTTGGAACTTCTTAAGACTTCTTCATTAGTGGCTTGACATATTAATTGATGGCATCCTTGTCAAACAAGAGTCATGACATCATCATCTGGAATCAGGCATCTCAAGAATATTTTCCATTTCAGGCAATGCCATATTGACATCAATGACAACCTTGATTAAAACACTTTGTTGGTTTTTGGTAGCTTGAGAGGTACTGTGGGCTTGGAACCCAAGATGTGGTATTTGAACCCAAGATAGTGGGTGTGAATCCATGAGTAGTTTCGATGATTTTACACTTGAAGGTGTTAGAGGACCCTTAGAGGAGAAAGGAGCAATGAAAATCATTGAAATCCGAGCTCTAGAAGTGGAGAAATGAGTTTTTTATTGTAGTTGTTGGGTTTGTATAGGAATTGTTCAAGTCAGCAAGAGTTATTATATGTCACTTGAAAAGTTGTCAAGCTCACACATGTGATTTGTTGGAGCCCTTCTATTGTAAATAAAAGGTGATGGAGACTCATTTTAAGCATCCAAAAGTGCAATCAAATCACAAAGATCACTTATGTTTTTTAGGTTTTAACCCTGTACAGAAATTACTTGCAGACAAATTCTAAAAACATAAAATAAATAATGACGATAAATAAAACAAATACAAAGATATTTTCCCCTGGATCCCAAAACTAGGACTACCAGATTGATTTTTCATTATGTTCCTTTCAATGTTACAATACATAGATATACATCTGAGGCATTCATAAACCCCAATCCATTAACCCTAGATTCGAACATAACTGTAGTTCCCTTGATTAGATCTTCAAAATACCATGGGCAGAAAACCATCATTCCCAAAACCATGTGCGAAACCTATGCACAAAACCATAGGTAGGTCCACCCACCTAATATAGGGTCCAAAAAAAACTCACAGGGAGCTGCCCCATACCTCATACATGGGGGCTACTGCCCCCCTGAAACCCCCTCACGTGTTGTGGCTAGTCATGGAAAGAATATAACACACACTCAACATTCTCCCATTTGTCGTTTTATTTTCCACACAGGGGGGAACAAGAGAGCTTAGTCATTGGTCCATCCCTGCAACACCCATTGTTTCTCTAACCAAGAAAAATTCTCAGTGCTCACAAACTTCGTCAATGCATCTGCATCATTCTTTAAAGTGTCCACCTTCACCAACAAAACCTTTTCGCCCTCAACCATATCCATCACAAAGTGATACTGAAAATCAATGTGCTTTGTCCTTAAATGATAAGCAAGGTTCTTTGCCAATAAAATTTCACTTTGGCTGTCATAGTGTATCCTTATATCTTGTTGTACTAACCCCATATTGAACACAATCTCTGCAACCAAACCACTTCCTTCCTTGCATGAGTCATTGCCCTGTATTTTTTCTCTGTAGTTGAAAGTGCCACTACATACTGTCTCTTGCTCATTCAACTGAATACTTCTCTAAATAGATTAAACACATACCCACTTGTAGACCTTCTCTGATCTAGATCTCCAGCCTAGTTTACATCAACAAAGCCATGAATGTCTAAAACTTTGCCAATCCCGATCTTCCTTGGTAGCATAGACCATAATCACTAGTGCCACGCAAAGACTTGAAAATCCACTTCACTGATGTCCAATGCTCATTCCTTGGTTTTGACATAAACCTACTCAATACTCCCACTGCATGTCCAATGTCTGGTCTAATACAGACAATTTCATACATCAGGCTACTAACTGCACTTGCATATGGAACATGGGACATGTCATCTTCCTCTTCTTGTATCTTCAGACACTGTTCAATAGGTAAGTTTACACCTACAGGAATAGGAACCTTCACCGGTTTACTATCATGCATATTAAAGCTCTGTAGTATTTTCTCGACATATTTCCTCTAGTTTAACTAGAGCTTCCTCTTTGGCTGATCTTGTTTAATTTCCATGCCCAAAATATAGTTTGCAGCACCAAGATCCTTCATGTCAAATTTGGAGGACAATTGGGTCCTCAAAACCTGGATAATTTCTTTGTCATTTCCAATCAGCAACATATCATCCACATACAAGACTAGATAAATAGCATGGTCACCAATTAATTTAAAATACACATAGTGATCCACTTTTCTTTTGGTGAAGCCAAGTCCTCGTATAAATGTATCAAATTTCTAATACCACATCCTTGGTGATTGTTTTAACCCATACAAAGTCTTTTTAATCTGCATACTAGTTCTTTCTTTCCCTCCACCGCAAAGCCTTCATGTTGTTTCATGTAGATCTCTTCTTCTAGATCCCCATGAAGAAATGATGTCTTCACGTCCATCTGTTTCTACCTCAAAATCAAAAGCAACAACAATAGATAAAGGTAATCTAATAGAAGCTACCTTGGCAACAAGAGAAAAAATATCGCCAAAATCAATTCTTGGCACCCAGGAATAACCTTTTGCTACCAACCAAGCTTTGTATTTCTACACCTTGCCTTCTGCATTCATCTTCTTCTTAAACACCCATTTTCTTCCAATGGGTTTCCTTCCAGCCGACAACTCCACCATATCCCAAGCCTCATTTTTATCCAATGATGCCATTTCATCAACCATGGCCTCTTTCTAGAGTTTACCATCCTCTGAATCTACTGCCTCCCTAACAGTTATAAGATAATCATTAGTAATAGATAAAGAAAAATTTGAACAAAAAGAAAATGGATTGGTATTTGGTTGCCTTCTTTCTCGAATTGATCTTCTCACGGCTGGAGTTTGTGGCTCTTCATCTTTTGATTCATGTTCTCCTGTAGAGTCTAATTCTCCCTCCTTTAGCTCAAACTATATCTTCTCGGGTTCCTTTGGTAGAACTTCATGTTTAATAACTTCTTTCACCTTTCTAAACACCACATCTCGGTTATACTATATTCTTTGTTTCTAGGTTCCAAAGCTTATAACCTTTTAAACCATCCTTATACCCAATAAAGATGCATCTTTCATATTTACCATCCTATTTGGTTCTTTTCTCCTTTGGAACATGTACATATGTATCACAACCAAATACCCTCATATGTGAAAGAGAGGGTTTCTTACTAGTTCATACCTCATGTGGAGACTTATCCTCCAACGCTGATGAAGGTGTTCTATTAACGAGGTAACATGCAGTCTCCACCACCTCTGCCCATAATTCTTATCCTAACCTAGCACCACTAAGCATGCTTCTTGCCTTTTCCATCAACATCATGTTCATTCTTTTTGCAACTCCATTTTGCTAAGGTGTGTATGGAGTAGTCTTTTGATGTGTTATACCACACTTCTTGCAGAAATCTTCAAATTCATTCTTACAAAACGCTCCACCATTATCTTTCCTCAACACCTTTATCTTCTCTATTTGAATTTCCACGAGAGCCTTAATTTCTTTAAACCTCTCAAAGACTTCAAATTTCTTCCTAATGAAATAAATCCATGTATTCCTTGAGAAGTAATCTATAAATGATACATACTACATAGACTTACCCAATGATGGAACCGACACAGGTCCAAACACATCACTATGCACAAGCTCTAATATCCCTTTCACCCTCTTAGCACCAGAGGGGAAACTCATCCAATTCTGCTTCCCATATAAACAATGTTCACAAAAATCGAAATCCAGAGAGAAATTAGACATACCTTATACCATACCATTACCATGAAGTATTCAAAGGCCCTTCTCTCCAATATGTCCAAGCCTTTGATGCCATAGCATGGTCTTTTCTCGAGAGACCGCTAGATTTCTGCTCCACTTTCAGGAACCATAGAAATATTGCACCTATCAATAACAATACTGCCTAGAATCTTGTACATAGTTCCAATCCGAACTCCTCGCAATAATACCAGTGCTCCCGAAACCATCTTGCAGGTCGCTTTCTCGAGAAATTTTTTTATGCCTACATCATCCATATTGCTTGCATAAATCATATTTTTGGCCAATTCAGGAATATCTAGAACACCCATAAGTGTTTTAATCCTTCCACCTTGAACCTTCATCTTGAATTTTCCTCATTCGACGATTATGGCCTTCCTTTCATACCCTAAGAAGACGTCACCACCATCATATTTCTCATACTCGTAGAACCACTCCCTATGGGGAGTGAAGTGAAAGGATGCACCTGAGTTAATCAACCATGCCTTATGATCTACATGTGTACTTGAAGAAGAAGCTAAGTACACATCCCCACCTTCATCTTAGGTGGTTTTTGCCTATATAGAAGGAGCATCATCAGATCCCTTTCCTTTCTCAGGAGCTTTAAATCTACAATCCCTTTTGAAGTGCCCTTCCTTTCCACATTTCCAACCTACCTTTATAGGTTTTCCTAGAGATTTAGATCTCCCTCTAGATTTAGATCTCCCACTCGAGGAATTATTTTTATTTCTATTCTGGGACCATTCTCATACACACAAGGCATCTCCATTCTGGCTCTCCATATTTTTCTCTCTCATCTCCTCCGACAACAAGGATGAGACTATTTCATTAAACTTCAAGGTAGTTGTATTGTTACCTATAGCAACAACCAGACTATCCCACGAAATTGGTAGAGAATGCAACAAACTGATGCACTTATCTTCATCTCAAATTTTTATATCAACAGATAACAACTAGCTTACCACAATATTAAATGCGTTCAGATGCTCTGTCATTGAGTCTCCATCCTTCATGCTCAGGTTATACAACTTTTTTCGCAGGAACAATTTTGTCACCAGAGACTTAGATTGGTACAAATTCCTTAAATTGACCCATAAAGCCTTCGTCGTAGCTTCCACTGATACATTCAACAATACTGAATCTGAGATACACAATTGTATTGTTCCCTTTGCCTTCCGATCCAACTTCGCCCAGTCTTCTGCTGACATTGTCGTTGGTTTAGTACTTGAATCTACCACGATCCACTGATCTTTATCCACCAGTAGATCCTCCATATTGAGTTTCCACAACTCAAAACTCTAACCATTAAATTTCTCGATCTTTATCTTTCCACTTCTCACCATCTTCTTTTATCCCACAAATCTCCCACTAAACAAGGTGTACCAGAGGCCCGAGCAAAACCCCTCAGCAGCAAAGGCATCCCCTTGAAGCCAAAACAATTCTGATACCAAATGTAGGTCTTAACCCTATATAGAAATTAACTACAGACAAATTCCAAAAACATAAAACAAACAACGATGAGGATATAAAAAAAACACAAAAAACTTTTCCCCTAGATCCCAAAATCGGGGCTACTAGATTGATTTTTAATTATGTTCATTTCAATGTTACAATACATATATATACATGCCAAAGCATTCATAAACCCCAATCCATTAACCTTGGATTAGAACATAACCATAGTTCCCTTGACCGGATCTACAAAATACCATGGGCATAAAACCATCATTCCCAACACCATGTACGAAACCCATGCACAAAACCATAAGTAGGTTCACCCAGCTAATGTAGGGTCCAAAAAAAATAATTCCTGGGGCGTTGCCCCAGATCTCGTACAGGGGGGCTACCACCCCCGTCAAATCCCCCAACAGGGGGTTATGACCCCCTGCTGTGCCCTGCGAAATGAACAGGGGGCTCTATTGTCCCCCCTATGACACCCCTACACGTGCAACTAGTCGTGGAAATAATTTAACACACACCCAACATGTTTGGGCCGTAGATCCTAGGAGCAGATTTTAGTGAATATTTAAGGAGAATTTTATGCTTTCTTAAGACTATCTAAAGGCTGAGTTGGATCAGAGTGCAGGCCGAGTTGATTGGGCTAGGTTCTAGATTGTTTTGAGTGTGTTTGGGTGGTCTTTCTCTACCCGTAGTTCCTTTTATTGTTGCAGACCTGGGCTGAGACATGTATCTTCCTGTGGATAGGGCCGAAAGGCCCATAAACAATAGATATTCATCTACTTAGGCAGCCACAAACCTTCCTTAAGCTTGATGATTGAGTTGAGAGGGCCGAAAGGCTTAACTGTGGGTGGATACTAGCTCTAATAGCCAACAAAGGAAGGAGGAATAGGGAATGAGGAGGCCATAGGTGTAGAGAGGCATATGATGCAATTTAGAAGGCTTGATGTGGACTATAGTTGTTCCCTAACCAAATCACGGAGTTTCAGCACTGAGACACCAGACCTAAGGTATGTGAATGAAGTGTTTGAGGTTGATTGATTGCTAGTTCGATAGGTCCAAGTTTGGAAAGATGTATTGGAATCCTTGTGGATTGTTGGAGGGAAACGAGAACGGGTCTAAGAGTATCCTTATAGAAGTGGACAGTAAGGAAGTTGGACAACTATGAGTTGGGTGAAGTGTGGGTAGCTTAAGTATCTCCTTGATGGATAAAGGAGGCTACCGAAGGAGGCAGCTTGGAGGTCAAGGTTTGGCCAGCTTGAGGAGTGAAGTTGACAACCCGTGTTCATCATTAGAGAAGTGATATTTGATGGTGATAGGTAGAAACCCTCCATCCCTATGTTATTCTTCATTAGAGAAACACAGGAAGACAATAGTGGGAAGAAGAGCCTGAGTAGCTGAGGAGCAACATCGGGTAGTTGTGAGTTTCTTACAAATGGAGTTGTGAACAATTCAATAAGAGTCTCAATGTGTTGATACATTGACGGAAAAACGATTAATGTGAAAGAAATTAGATAATCAAGATTTAGTGGCTAGATGGACTTGTAGCATTGGTAGAGGCAGGTGCTATGAATTGGGAGTGAAGGACCCGTATGTGTACATGATATGAAAAATAAGTTGTGATCATGCACTACATCATCTAGACCGTCAGATTATCTTGTATTTATATTATTGTACCATTGGATATTTGAGTGCCATTATCCCTGGTGCAGGAGCCCTAGACCATTGTATTATTCAGTTGCATTAATATAACAAATATTTGGTTATTGTACATATTTGTGTAAAAACTTGTGTATATTTTGTGCATTAGTAGATTTTTTGTTGTTTATATTCCATTTTGTAAAGTAGCTTCATTGTGATTCTTGATTTGGTAGCGTCTGTGATCTAAGATTCTATCTTAGACACTAGAATCGTGGAAAAATAACATGGTATCATAGGGTGTTTGAGCTACTTTGAAGAGATAGTGAATCAAAGTGTGCACAATGAGATACAACTTAAGAGGGATCTGGTCACATTATAGGTGAAGGGATCACTACAATGTCGAAGCTACAAGTTGGTCTCCAATATGAGGACAAGTTGGAAGGTTTGTCCAATTATAGTCCATGGAAGGAAAGGAACAAGTTGGTCTTGCAGGACAACAGGATCTAGAAGTTTGCTGAGAAAGCCATCAAGAAGCCAAATGACCGTAAGGAGCTGGAAATGTATGAAGAATTAGATAGGAAGGCGAGATTGATCATCCTAGATGGTGTGAAGGACTCCTTAATACCTCATTTGTCCTAGTAGAGCATTGCACATGAGATGTGGATGGCTCTTAAGATTTTGTTCTAGAATAAGAATGAGAACCGAGTCCTGGTATTGGAGGATAAGTTGAAGTCTGCCAATATGATGCAGGGTGGAGTGACTTCATATATGACAAGATTGTCTCAGGTCAAACATGAGCTTAATATTATTGGTCTGACTATTTTGGATTTTGATATGGTGAGGATTGCTTTGAAAGGGTTCACTAAGGAATATAAGCCCTTCATCAAGGGGATCATTGCTAGAGAGAATTTTCATCTGAAGTAAAAGGTTTTAGATGATGATGTGGCACTTGTAGCAAGAATGAAGGACAAGTAGAGGAAGGACTTGAGTAAGATGAAGTGTTTCCACTATGGTGAGATGGGTCATTTTCTTATGAGATGTCCAATGAAGAAGAGGACGGGAGATGACGAGAAGAAGAAGGGGAAGAAGGTCGTTGGTGTTGCCACTTCTGCCAAAATATATAATCTCTCTAGGAGATTGAAGAAGGAGGAATTTGCATTGATATCTCATTTCTTGTAGGGTACCATTGATGAGGCTGCATGGTACGTGGACGATGGAGCATTGAAGCATATGACAAGATCACATGAGGTATTTAAGACTCTAGTTGAGTGGGACTCGAAGTTGCACATGGTGGTGGGCGACAAGAGTTAGAAGGAGATCCGAGGATAGGGAGTTGTGCCATTAGAAATGGAGTAAGGACAGGTGATATAAGTCTAGAATGTACTATTTTACCATGACTTAGATATAGCGTGATGCTTGTCTCAACAATCAAGCAAAAGGGGTTTGAGGTCTTGTTCTAGAGTGGGGAGGCAAGACTCAGGACCAGAGGCTCTAGCTTTGCATGTGTTGTTAATAGAGTTAGAGGGCATGGTCTATATAGGCTAATAGGCAAGCCTATGGATCATGGGAAGAAGAAGGAGGAGGACCAGGTACAAGTTTAATAGAAACAAGTGTAGTTGCAGGCAGGCCTGGAATTTCAAATCCTCTCTGCCTGTCAAAGGAAATTTGTTGACGTTTTTGTATTTTTCATGCCCTTGTATTTAAACTTACGCTAAGTGGAAAATAACTTAAATGGTATTGGTATTATAATTTTTGACAGTTTAAATTTGAAATCAGATGTCATTCTAACAGGTTGCAGATATAAAAGAGACCTCATATCTGGCGGGTTAAAATTTTATCTTGCCGTCAAATATGTCTTGAAACCCAAAATACATCTTACAAGACATCAAATTCCAGGCCTGGTTGCAGGCTTTACAGGAGAAGGTACAAGTTCTAGAGAAGAAGGTCCATGTTCTAGAAGCTCAGAGGGAGTCGAGTTTTAGAGGGAGCTTGTAGGTTCAAAGGGAGTCTTTGCAAGCCAAGAAGAGTGTGTGGTCAGTGGGAGCAAGGGTGCTCATATAGTTGCCAAGAAGGAATCATGGAGAGAATGGAAGACATTTCAGGAGAAGAAGAAGAAGAAGAAGGCGGATTCCAGTGACAATGACATTTCCAAGAGAGGCATAATCCATGCTACATGGATTGGTGCAGTTGTGGGCATGAGGAGTCGGGGGAGTTTTGATAACAGTGGTGATGATGATGAGCTACTTCCTAGTCTTGGAAGTACATCCCTTGCTAAGAGGGAGTGTTGATTTTTGGTAGCTTGGGAGGCACTCCAACCCATAGGGTTTGGGGTTTGGGGGTTTGAGCTCCATAACAGGGCACTGTGCACTTGCAACCCAAGATTTGGGCTTTGCACCCAAGCTAGCGGGTGTGAATCCATGAGTAGTTTCCATGATTTGACACTTGGAGGTGTTAGAGGAACCTTAAAGGAGAAAGGAGCAACAACATTCATATATGTAATTGTGCTAGTATTTTTCTTTACATTTACTTTCTGCGTATTTGAATTGTGAAGGTTGCAGTAGAATTTATTTAGATATTTGTTGTAGAAACACTGTGAATAACTTATTTCTGAATTAATAAGTAGAAGAAATAATATTAGTGATTGTAGTTGGATTTCTAGTTATAATTCACTTATTTTTGAATTAATAAGTAGAAGAAATAATATCAGTGATTGTAGTTAGATTTCTAGCTAGAAATTTTCACACGAAGATGACATTAGCCCTCCTACCAGAGAAGTTGGCCAAGCTTCTAGAGGCACCCATTCTGCCTCTCAAGACACTATATATAAACCATTTCGTCCTTCTCCTTGAGCAAATAACTGGACTCAAGAAGTCAAATCTAAGTCAAAAAAGAAGTCGCATATGAGGCTGAGAAGAAGTCAAACACGAGGCTGAGAAGAAGTCAAATATGAGGCAGGAAAAGAAAATAAATCTGAGGCAAATAAAAGAACGAATTGGTGGTAGAGTTTATGAGCTTCCTTGGGCAACAAAACTGAGCCTTTCCTGAGAGTAGAAGAAGGTCGAATTTGTTGAGCAGCAGATCGTCTTGTCTAGTAGGCAATTTGGCCAAGTGTGACCAGGCTGTAAGTTTGACTTTTGTTTGACTTAGATGTATCTTTGTTGATTTGAACAATTTCTCTACAGAAAAAGGTTGTTGCATTTTCCCAAGTGGTTTCCCATGGTAAAAATCTTATGTTAATGTTTAATTATCTCTTTATGATTCTACTATTCTACTGTTAAAGATCTTCTATGTAATTGCTTAATTGCTTAGTGATAAAGGTAAATACAAGTGAATGAATATGATTAGAAGTAATTATCAGTTACGAAGACTATGAAACCTCCACGGACTTTGTGGCCCCACCAACAGTTCTACTGCTCGTTATTAGTTGTCCTCGGGTCTTCAAAAGCTGAGGCTGTGCTTGATCAAAAGAAAGCCATGGGAACACAACCAGAAGTTTCGTTATCATCTCATCCGTTTCAGGTCCAGTATGACGTAATATCTCTTCAAGCGAATGAGATCCTAGTTTTCAAATCCACTCATTGCATATCCTAAGAGGCTACCTTTCATTGCATATCTATTCATTGCATATCCTAAGAGACTACTTTTCAAATCTATTCATTGCATATCCTAAGAGACTACTTTTCAAATCTATTCATTGCATATCCCAAGATCATTGCATTCATGACAGCCCATCTCATCTAGGCCTTCTATTATAGACCTGGTGTGCATCATTTATGGTCTTGCGTTTCAGACACGTTATAAGGAAAGCAACCACAAAACCATCAGATTGAAATCCATATCTAATTATACATTTGTGGCAAGCTTTCCATGTCTTGAAGCAACCAAATTAACGCATGCAAGAAGCAACATTTCCAACTCTGAGACTTCTGGTGCCGTGTTGAAAGCCTTCAAGCCAATGTCCGGCCATGTAATAGAACTACTACTGTAATATTTAAAAATACAGAAAAGCCTTCAAGCCAATGTCCGGCCATGGTTTTTGCCTATATAGAAGGAGCATCATCAGATCCCTTTCCTTTCTCAGGAGCTTTAAATCTACAATCCCTTTTGAAGTGCCCTTCCTTTCCACATTTCCAACCTACCTTTATAGGTTTTCCTAGAGATTTAGATCTCCCTCTAGATTTAGATCTCCCAATCGAGGAATTATTTTTATTTCTGTTCTGGGACCATTCTCATACACAAGGAATCTCCATTCTGGCTCTCCATATTTTTCTCTCTCATCTCCTCCAACAACAAGGATGAGACTATTTCATTAAACTTCAAGGTAGTTGTATTGTTACCTATAGCAACAACCAGACTATCCCACGAAATTGGTAGAGAACGCAACAAACTGATGCACTTATCTTCATCTCAAATTTTTATATCAACAGATAACAACTAGCTTACCACAATATTAAATGCGTTCAGACGCTCTGTCATTGAGTCTCCATCCTTCATGCTCAGGTTATACAACTTTTTTCGCAGGAACAATTTTGTCACCAGAGACTTAGATTGGTACAAATTCCTTAAATTGACCCATAAAGCCTTCGTCGTAGCTTCCACTGATACATTCAACAATACTGAATCTGAGATACACAATTGTATTGTTCCCTTTGCCTTCCGATCCAACTTCGCCCAGTCTTCTGCTGACATTGTCGTTGGTTTAGTACTTGAATCTACCACGATCCACTGATCTTTATCCACCAGTAGATCCTCCATATTGAGTTTCCACAACTCAAAACTCTAACCATTAAATTTCTCGATCTTTATCTTTCCACTTCTCACCATCTTCTTTTATCCCACAAATCTCCCACTAAACAAGGTGTACCAGAGGCCCGAGCAAAACCCCTCAGCAGCAAAGGCATCCCCTTGAAGCCAAAAAAATTCTGATACCAAATGTAGGTCTTAACCCTATATAGAAATTAACTATAGACAAATTCCAAAAATATAAAACAAACAACGATGAGGATATAAAAAAATACAAAAAACCTTTCCCCTAGATCCCAAAATCGGGGCTACTAGATTGATTTTTAATTATGTTCATTTCAATGTTACAATACATATATATACATGCCAAAGCATTCATAAACCCCAATCCATTAACCTTGGATTAGAACATAACCATAGTTCCCTTGACCGGATCTACAAAATACCATGGGCATAAAACCATCATTCCCAACACCATGTATGAAACCCATGCACAAAACCATAAGTAGGTTCACCCAGCTAATGTAGGGTCCAAAAAAATAATTCCTGGGGCGTTGCCCTAGATCTCGTACAGGGGGGCTACCACCCCCCTCAAATCCCCCAACAGGGGGTTATGACCCCCTGCTGCGCCCTGCAAAATGAACAGGGGGCTCTATTGTCCCCCCTATGACACCCCTACGCGTGCAACTAGTCGTGGAAATAATTTAACACACACCCAACATGTTTGGGCCATAGATCCTAGGAGCAGATTTTAGTGAAGATTTAAGGAGAATTTTATGCTTTCTTAAGACTATCTAAAGGCTGAGTTGGATCAGAGTGCAGGCCGATTTGATTGGGCTAGGTTCTAGATTGTTTTGAGTGTGTTTGGGTGGTCTTTCTCTACCCGTAGTTCCTTTTATTGTTGCAGACCTGGGCTGAGACATGTATCTAGCCATGGATAGGGCTGAAAGGCCCATAAACAATAGATATTCATTTACTTAGGGAGCCACAAACCTTCCTTAAGCTAGATGATTGAGTTGAGAGGGCTGAAAGGCTTAACTGTGGGTGGATACTAGCTCTAATAGCCAACAAAGGAAGGAGGAGTAGGGAATGAGGAGGCCATAGGTGTAGAGAGGCATATGATGCAATTTAGAAGGCTTGATGTGGACTATAGTTGTTCCCTAACCAAATCACGGAGTTTCAGCACTGAGACACCAGACCTAAGGTATGCGAATGAAGTGTTTGAGGTTGATTGATTGCTAGTTCGATAGGTCCAAGTTTGGAAAGATGTATTGGAATCCTTGTGGATTGTTGGAGGGAAACGAGAAAGGGTCTAAGAGTATCCTTATAGAAGTGGACAAGAAGGAAGTTGGACAACTATGAGTTGGGTGAAGTGTGGGTAGCTTAAGTATCTCCTTGATGGATAAAGGAGGCTACCGGAGGAGGCAACTTGGAGGTCAAGGTTTGGCCAGCTTGAGGAGTGAAGTTGAAAACTCATGTTCATCATTAGAGAAGTGATATTTGATGGTGATAGGTAGAAACCCTCCATCCCTATGTTATTCTTCATTAGAGAAACACAGGAAGACAATAGTGGGAAGAAGAGCCTGAGTAGCTGAGGAGCAACAACGGGTAGTTGTGAGTTTCTTACAAATGGAGTTGTGAACAATTCAATAAGAGTCTCAATGTGTTGATACATTGATGGAAAAACGATTAATGTGAAAGAAATTAGATAATCAAGATTTAGTGGCTAGATGGACTTGTAGCATTGGTAGAGGCAGGTGCTATGAATTGGGAGTGAAGGACCCGTATGTGTACATGATATGAAAAATAAGTTGTGATCATGCAATACATCATCTAGACCGTCAGATTATCTTGTATTTATATTATTGTACCATTGGATATTTGAGTGCCATTATCCCTGGTGCAGGAGCCCTAGACCATTGTATTATTCAGTTGCATTAATATAACAAATATTTGGTTATTGTACATATTTGTGTAAAAACTTGTGTATATTTTGTGCATTAGTAGATTTGTTGTTGTTTATATTCCATTTTGCAAAGTAGCTTCATTGTGATTCTTGATTTGGTAGCGTCTGTGATCTAAGATTCTATCTTAGACACTAGAATCGTGGAAAAATAACATGGTATCATAGGGTGTTTGAGCTACTTTGAAGAGATAGTGAATCAAAGTGTGCACAATGAGATACAACTTAAGAGGGATCTGGTCACATTATAGGTGAAGGGATCACTACAATGTCGAAGCTACAAGTTGGTCTCCAATATGAGGACAAGTTGGAAGGTTTGTCCAATTATAGTCCATGGAAGGAAAGGAACAAGTTGATCTTGCAGGACAACAGGATCTAGAAGTTTGCTGAGAAAGCCATCAAGAAGCCAAATGATCGTAAGGAGCTGGAAATGTATGAAGAATTAGATAGGAAGGCGAGTTTGATCATCCTAGATGGTGTGAAGGACTCCTTAATACCTCATTTGCCCTAGCAGAACATTGCACATGAGATGTGGATGGCTCTTAAGATTTTGTTCTAGAATAAGAATGAGAACCGAGTCCTGGTATTGGAGGATAAGTTGAAGTCTGCCAATATGATGCAGGGTGGAGTGACTTCATATATGACAAGGTTGTCTTAGGTCAAAGATGAGCTTGATACTGTTGGTGTGACTATTTTGGATTTTGATATGGTGAGGATTGCTTTGAAAGGGTTCACTGAGGAATATAAGCCCTTCTTCAAGGGGATCATTGCTAGAGAGAATTTTCATCTGAAGTAAAAGGTTTTAGATGATGATGTGGCACTTGTAGCAAGAATGAAGGACAAGTAGAGGAAGGACTTGAGTAAGATGAAGTGTTTCCACTATGGTGAGATGGGTCATTTTTTTATGAGATGTCCAATGAAAAAGAGGACGGGAGATGACGAGAAGAAGAAGGGGAAGAAGGTCGTCGGTGTTGCCACTTCTCATTGAAGCATATGACAAGCTCACATGAGGTATTTAAGACTCTAGTTGAGTGGGACTCGAAGTTGCACATGGTGGTGGGCGACAAGAGTTAGAAGGAGATCCAAGGATCGGGAGTTGTGCCATTAGAAATGGAGTAAGCACAGGTGATATAAGTCTAGAATGTACTATTTGTACCATGACTTAGATATAGCGTGATGCTTGTCTCAGCAATCAAGCAAAAGGGGTTTGAGGTCTTGTTCTAGAGTGGGGAGGCAAGACTCAGGACCAGAGGCTCTAGCCTTGCATGTGTTGTTAATAGAGTTAGAGGGCATGGTCTATATAGGCTAATAGGCAAGCCTATGGATCATGGGAAGAACAAGGAGGAGGACCAGGTACAAGTTTAATAGAAACAAGTGTAGTTGCAGGCAGGCCTGGAATTTCAAATCCTCTCTGCCTGTCAAAGGAAATTTATTGACGTTTTTGTATTTTTCATGCCCTTGTTTTAAACTTACGCTAAGTGGAAAATAACTTAAATGGTATTGGTATTATAATTTTTGACGGTTTAAATTTGAAATCAGACGTCATTCTGACAGGTTGCAGATATAAAAGAGACCTCATATCTGACGGGTTAAATTTTTAGCTTGCCCTCAAATATGTCTTGAAACCCAAAATACATCTTACAAGACATCAAATTCCAGGCCTGGTTGCAGGCTTTACAGGAGAAAGTACAAGTTCTAGAGAAGAAGGTCCATGTTCTAGAAGCTCAGAGGGAGTCGAGTTTTAGAGGGAGCTTGCAGGTTCAGAGGGAGTCTTTGCAAGCCAAGAAGAGTGTGTGGTCAGTGGGAGCAAGGGTGCTCATATAGTTGCCAAGAAGGAATCATGGAGAGAATGGAAGACATTTCAGGAGAAGAAGAAGAAGAAGGCGGATTCCAGTGACAATGACATTTCCAAGAGAGGCATAATCCATGCTACATGGATTGGTGTAGTTGTGGGCATGAGGAGTCGGGCGAGTTTTGATAACAGTGGTGATGATGATGAGCTACTTCCTAGTCTTGGAAGTACATCCCTTGCTAAGAGGGAGTGTTGATTTTTGGTAGCTTGGGAGGCACTCCAACCCCTAGGGTTTGGGGTTTGGAGGTTTGAGCTCCATAACAGGGCACTGTGGGCTTGCAACCCAAGATTTGGGCTTTGCACCCAAGCTAGTGGGTGTGAATCCATGAGTAGTTTCGATGATTTGACATTTGGAGGTGTTAGAGGAACCTTAAAGGAGAAAGGAACAACAACATTCATATATGTAATTGTGCTAGTATTTTTCTTTACATTTACTTTCTGCGTATTTGAATTGTGAATGTTGCAGTAGAATTTATTTAGATATTTCTGAATTAATAAGTAGAAGAAATAATATCAGTGATTGTAGTTGGATTTCTAGTTAGAATTCACTTATTTTTAAATTAATAAGTAGAAGAAATAATATCAGTGATTGTAGTTAGATTTCTAGTTAGAAATTTTCACACGAAGATGACATTAACCCTCCTACCAGAGAAGTTGGCCAAGCTTCTAGAGGCACCCATTCTGCCTCTCAAGACACTATACATAAACCATTTCGTCCTTCTCCTTGAGCAAATAACTGGACTCAAGAAGTCAAATCTAAGTCAAAAAAGAAGTCGCATATGAGGCTGAGAAGAAGTCAAACACGAGGCTAAGAAGAAGTCAAATACGAGGCAAGAAAAGAAAATAAATCTGAGGCAAATAAAAGAACGAATTGGTGGTAGAGTTTATGAGCTTCCTTGGGCAACAAAACTGAGCCTTTCCTGAGAGTAGAAGAAGGTCGAATTATCTCTTTATGATTCTACTATTCTAATGTTAAAGATCTTCTATGTAATTGCTTAATTGCTTAATTGCTTAGTGATAAAGGTAAATACAAGTGAATGAATATGATTAGAAGTAATTATCAGTTACGAAGACTATGAAACCTCCACGGACTTTGTGGCCCCACCAACAGTTCTACTGCTCGTTATTAGTTGTCCTTGGGTCTTCAAAAGTTGAGGCTGTGCTTGATCAAAAGAAAGCCATGGGAACACAACCAGAAGTTTCGCTATCACCTCATCCGTTTCAGGTCCAGTATGATGTAATATCTCTTCAAGCGAATGAGATCCTAGTTTTCAAATCTATTCATTGCATATCCCAAGATCATTGCATTCATGACAGCCCATCTCATCTAGGCCTTCTATTATAGACCTGGTGTGCATCATTTATGGTCTTGCGTTTCAGACACGTTATAAGGAAAGCAACCACAAAACCATCAGATTGAAATCCATATCTAATTATACATTTGTGGCAAGCTTTCCATGTCTTGAAGCAACCAAATTAACGCATGCAAGAAGCAACATTTCCAACTCTGAGACTTCTGGTGCCGTGTTGAAAGCCTTCAAGCCAATGTCCGGCCATGTAATAGAACTACTACTATAACATTTAAAAATACAGAAAGCAAAATAGAATGAGAAGAAACTGAAGACAATGCAAACCTGAATGAGAAGAAATGGAAGACAATGCAAACCTGAAGTTATGGAAGTAAGGCCCTGCAAGTGGTGTTTCGCATGGTACCCTTGGTTAAGTGTTTTTTGAAAGGGAATATGGGGATTACCCTCTCCTCGAGAAAATAAAGTACAACCACTTAATTACGGCCACGCCCTCCACCCACCATCGCTAGAAAATGGGCGGAGAGTTATTTAGTGGAAGCAATTGAAAATAATGAGTGGTGAATATTGAATTGAGTTTCCCGAAACTAAATTCGTTAATATAATCATGGAAATATGGGGATCAAGCTATCGTTGATAAAGTACAATGAGTTAAGGCTACAATACCCATCATTATCATTTGCTTCAACTAAATTACCAACCGCTCAATTTCTGACGTTGGTGGGTAGAGGGCGGAGTTTCTTTTCTCGACGAGAGGTTCATCCCCATCTTCACTCCCAAAAAGTGTTTGGGACATTGCAGTGATCCCTCAAACCACCAGTTTTCATAACCACTCTCTTTGCTGCGGGCTTCTACTTCTGTAGCAACTTTGAACTTCATCTTTGCAGCCCCAAAGCCACCCTGCACTTCGCAATAAACAAGGACTATGAGTAACAGAATATCAGCAAAGATTAGTGAAGAAAAGGAAATGGGTATCAACACCATGTCAATAAAAAAAACCTAAGAAAGCTAAAAACAGGAGTTGCATGGGAGCATAGAAATTCTTCTCACCTGTACCAGCAGCACCAGACTTCTTGTTGCTCTACATCTATGAGACTTCCAACTCTACACATATCCCACAATCATTGCTTTCCATGAGACAACATCCTGTTCTGCCATTTCCTGAAAGACCTTTACAAATATCTGGGATACCCATTCAGCAAATATCTAGCAACCAATGCATTCTAGGAAACAGCATTATATTCAGGCAAATTTGCAAACACTGTCCAAGCTTCATGTCTAGTTACATTTGGCATAGATGTCTAAAAGGCATCTCCAGCTACAACATCAGAAAGTAACCAACATTTCCATGACATACACAAGAATTTACAAATTTGCACACAACAACGAACCGAGTCTTTCCTGAGAGAAGAAGAAGGCTGAATTTGTTGAGCGACAGGTTGTCTTGTCTAGTAGGCAGTTTGACCAGGTGACCAGGGCTATCAGTTTGACTATTGTTTACATGTATCTCGGTTGACTTGAGTTTTCCCCGTAAAAATCTTGTGTTTTTGTTGGGCTGTCTCTTTATGATTCTATTATTTCTACGGTTGAAGATCTTCTGTGTAATTGTGCAAAACAAGAAGTCAAATCTGAGGCAAAGAAGAAGTCGCATCTGAGGCTGAGAAAAAGTCAAATATGAGGCAAGAAAGGAAGATAAGTCTGAGGCAAATAAAAGAACGAATTTGTGGCAGAGTTTACGAGCTTCCCTGGGCAACAAAACCGAGTCTTTCCTGAGAGAAGAAGAAGTCGAATTTGTTAAGCAGCCGATCATCTTGTCTAGTAGGCAGTTTGACCATGTGACCAGCGCTGTAAGTTTGATTTTTGTTTGACCAGAGTTGACTTAATAATTTCTCTAGGTTTTTCCCAAATAGAAGATTGTTGGTAATTTCTCTAGGTTTTTCCCAAATAGACACGCAGCATCTACACATGTAAGAAGTAGCAAGCCATAAGCTGAAGCCAAAAAAAAGTTCTTTAAGATTGCAGAAAACAGAAGAATATGTCACATTGATAAGGACAGATCCAACGTTCACCTGAAGCAGGACGTTGTTGTTTTGATTTGGTAAGAGAATTCACATATTCCAATTCCGGCACTCTTTGGGGACTAGAATTCTCTAGGTTTTTCCCAAATAGACACGCAGCATCTACACATGTAAGAAGTAGCAAGCCATAAGCTGAAGCCAAAAAAAAGTTCTTTAAGATTGCAGAAAACAGAAGAATATCTCACATTGATAAGGACAGATCCAACGTTCACCTGAAGCAGGACGTTGTTGTTTTGATTTGGTAAGAGAATTCACATATTCCAATTCCGGCACTCTTCTTGGCTTGCAAATCAATGAATTTGTTGACAGTGGAGCAGCAGATGCTTCATATTTCTGGCTTCCCAGCCACCTAAACTTCTGCTTTGGTTTCTCACCAGAATATAGGTACACTGTAACTTCCCGCAGAGACGGGAATCGATAGCCAGTAGATTTTTGGACATAATACTACAGTAAACAACCATTTTATTGGTGTAAATAAAAAGGAGACATAATTTATCCATTATGACCTAACTTTCTTTACAGAGCAGCTCAAGGGTACGCCGTATTGAACGCTAAAAATACACCTTATCCTTTGACCCTGCTGTCGCGCCAGATTCTCGATTCTCGGTATCTTATCTCCGTTATCCATCCTTTACGAAACCACTCGGGAAAAGGAAAAAAAAATAATTCAAATAGCCATGGCATCCGGCCTGATCACTTACAGATGGCGCCATACTCTGTTTGGTAACCTGCCATTCGCTGGGTCCGAAACCTTTTTCTGAAGGCTTGGGAGCAGTATTTTCTGTGCTTTCATCTGACATTTGAACAACCATCTCTGCAAGCAACACTGTTGACACTAATCCGTTATGTTTTGAAAGAAGATTATCATTTTGTTCTGGAGCATGAAGCATGAAGCCTGCCCTGGCTAGTTGGTGTAAATGAAGTGGCCAAACCGTCATCTAGGGCGGCCTTTCCAGTTACAGGGTGGAACAATTTTTGTTTCTTTTCTGTATTTCCTGAACACGTTTTACTTGTATCTTCCATTTCAAACGCCTGAAACGGGGATCGAGAGTCAAAAACTCATTGACTTCAACTGAGATACCAGTAAAGAAATGACTGATCTATTTAAATGAACCTACCTACTTTCGGCGAGCATATGAACTCATTTCTAACGTCCTGTGACTGAAATTCAAGAATTTTGTTCAGACATCCGAAATCTGGAATAGATTCTGGGCGACATTTTATCAAGTTCTTTAGACTTTTAATTTTTAAGCGACAATCTTCCGCCAGCTGAACTTTCAATACTGGATCATTTTAGAAAATACATGTAATGAACTGTATTTGCTTAATTTGTTCAGTGGAAAGCGTTTTTTTCTAAATGCATTTGAATGGATACACAATATGTATGAATATTAAAACTATTTGCTGCACTTCATATTAAAATTCCGTGGCCGTAACTTGAAAAACTGAAACTGGTGGGTAGAAAAAGAGAAACGCGTATGGAAGATTGGCTTTTCAAAACCCAACTTACTAATTTTGGAAGATTGTGCTTCGGCTATTGCTTTGTTTTTGGCAACCCAACTGATCGACTTTGGAAGAGTTGATAGTGGGTGTGTCTAAAATAGACTAATATATATATGTTGACCTAAAATATGTGATATATATAAATCTAAACACAGATTTTAGAGTCCATCTACTAATGCATTAGATCTGAGTTAGAGTTTATCTAATAATGCATAGATCTGAGCTAAGAATGTGTTGATCTAAAGTTCATTACAATGCTTTTTATTTAGATTTTTATTTTTTCAATTGTCAGGCTAAAATCTAAATCTAAATCACAATCACAATATACATATGTTACTCTACAGATCAATTTCTTCTCAATAACTTACCTTCAACCTGCAGAGGAGGAGTTGTTCTCCCAGTCCCTCATGTATTCTTTGCATTCATTCTTTTCTCGGCCTTGAATGTTAGGAGAAATAATGCATCTATAAAACCACTCCTTTTGCCAGTTGGCCATTGTTCTAAGAACATCATCAAGCTCTCCATCATCAAGCTCTGCGTCTTTCTCCCGAGAATCATAAAGAGTTGCTGCTCCTTCCTCTTCCCCCACTATTTCTATTTATATCATTAGGGTTTTCTTCTTATACTTAAATATCTTTACTCTTTTTATTCCCGATTAGGGTTTTCTTCTTATACTTATTATCTTTATTCTTTATTTTTCTTATTCTCAATTAGGGTTTTCTTTATATACTTAATTATCTTTACTCTTTTTATTCTTTATATATATATATATGATTGTCCGCTCAACCCTATACTAGCATGTTCTAAAACATCACATTATTCCTATTCTAGAGTGTTCTAAAAACATCATGTTAAATTTTAATTGGTGTAATCGTAAAATGCTAAATTTATAAAATTTTAAATGTATGTTGCTTAAAATATTTCTAACTAGTTTTGCACCTTTTATTTCTAATTTGTAATGGGACTTAGACTTGTTGGCATCATGCTCACTTCCATGTACCTTTTGGCTATGAATCTACTCCCACTATAGTTGTGGACATCAGATTTTTTATTAGAATGCTTGAGTTTTTGTCACCATGTCCTTCACCCCAATATTAAAGAAATTAATTTTGTCTATTAACATGTTCCTTTTCTTATAATTGTTAGTTTATGCCTCTAATTAGTTCAAGACCTATCATTTCCATTAACAAGGTTTTATCATCACGCAACCACAATTTTAGAGTCCAATGGTTGGCCCTTCCGCTGTGACTACCTACATGATTAATATTTGAATATTATTATGCTCAATTAACTAAGTGGTTTCCCATCTACTTTGCCAAAAATAAATTTTGAATAATTCCATATCCAATTATTGATATTTAAATATTATTGTGCATTGCCAACAATAGATTTTGAATAAATTATATATCCAATGAGACTGTCTTTCATTATTTTGTTTTGTTTATTATGTGTTAGTTAGGAATCAAGGTTGTTAAACCTAGTCATGGAGCAATCGATTAAATTCTTGATTGTGACTTGTCTAAGCTAGCTCACTCTTTCTTAAGAAGACATACTAGTTTTTCAGAGGGTTGTTAAACCTAGTCATGGAACAAGCAATTAAACTCTTGATTATGACTTGTTTAGGTTAGCTTATTCTTTCTTTTGCTAAATAATAAGAAGACATATTGGTTTTGCATATATCTTAATCTTTAAATTTGACGCTCTTGATTATGACTTGTTTGGGTTAGCTCATTCCCTCTGTCACCAAGGAATAAGAAGACACAATAGTTTTTTTTTCACATATCTTAATCTTTAAATTTAGTGTTTGCTTAGTCATTCCAATATTTCATGAAGACTTACCTTAAATTTATCCATAGAAAATAAAAATGGTATATTTACACTTCAATATTTCATAAAGACTTACCTTAAATTTATCCATAGAAAACAAAAAAATGGTATATTTACCCTCCATAGCTTATGGGAATGTAATTATGAGCATACAAAAATGGTTGCAATATATTTATCTTATTAAATATTACATTTCCTCTTATTTTTTTGCCTTAGTGTATGGCCATTTACAAATGGAAACTTAATAGTGGGTATTTTCTTGTACCTCCATCCCCTTTTCTACATAGTGGGATTAAAATTAACAATTAGCTTTATAAAGTCCCCATATGGAGTGGTAGGGATGCAAAAGGGGGGGAGGTGTGTTTTCTCCTTCCCACCAGCCTACACACCTAAGGGAGGTACCAACATACCCCATTAAGTCATCATTCCTATCAATCCAAAGCACAAGAAGACACACTCAGTTTCTATACTTTGTGTGGTCGAAAATTAATTTGTGTGAGCAAGGGATGTTGATGTTGAAAAAATGTCATTGCAACAAGAAATTGCTTAATTTTTAGAATGTGCTATAAAAAAAAGACCAAAGCGACAAAGAGGAGTAGGTCTTTGGCCACCTTGGGTGAGAGGTTGGAAACTGCCTAAAATAGAAGTTCTAAAAAAATTGCATTTCTGGTCCCTTCCTATTATAGAGCCCCTGGTCTATCTATTAAGGAAGTAAAAATGATTTAGGTCTTAACACAATTTAATATTAATTAATTAATCTGGCATGAGTTAATTTAGTTAAGGAAAAACAAACTTTGAAGTCTATCTGAGGACAGCAACAATTTATCTATTAATTGTGTGGAATTTAATCCATAATTAAAGAGATAAGGATTTGAGTTGTAATTAGTTGGGCCTCAGTTAACTGAGTCAAGCCATTTAGATTAATTTAAACAAGTTGTATAAATTTTTTTAATGAGATTCAGTTTATTTATGCTTGCATGCAGTGTAACAACTAGGTATTTTTCATATAACTGAATATTATAGCTTAAATACTCATGCATGTCAGTTCAGACAAAGACCCAGTTGAGATCAGAGAAGGGACAATGTACTATCAGTTGGATGAATACTTTTCCTATAAAGGAAGCTCATCCATGATGAGGATTTATCTCCTTTAGGTTTGTGCATTTATTTCAGAGATCAGTGTTGTGTGTGAGGTGAGAATCACACAGGTTGCAGCTGAAGGACCCAGGCAAAACTGTGCATAGAAATAGGAAGCTTGGAGGGCAAAGGAGAAGGTTTGTAAGAAGCCTTTGACTATCTACGAGCATCAGAGGGATTGTACTGAGAGTTGGATAGCTTTCGAGCTAAGACTTTGTGTAATTCAGACTATATTTCCACTTGTATGATAATACAGAGATGGGGTTTTAGGGAGGTGCTTTCCCCGGGTAAATTCTTCTGTGTTATGTGTGATTGATTCCTTCTTATCAGTTATATGTGTTCTTATTGATTTTTCTCATGGTTGATTAAGCTTCCGCTAAATTGTTTGTAGAAGTAGATCAAGTGTTTTGCTTTAGTACATTGCATTACCAGACAATCTACAGGTGGGAAATTTCTACATGGTATCAGAGCTAGCTGATTTGTAGAAAACGTTCTACATGGTATCAAAGCTAGTTGATTTGTAGGAAAAATTCTACAAAATTCTACATGGTATCAGAGCATAAGTGATCAGGAAAGAACAATATACAAGAAGAGGAGATTTCAAAGTTTTGAGTTTTGGGCCAAGAGTTTGCAGAGCAGATCTGAAAAATTTTGTACAAAATTTTCATAAATAAATAGCAGATTCAGATTCCTTGCAGAAAAATACCCAAAAAAAAAATCGGCTGAATCGGAGTTCAGAAGAGGGAGATATCGCTGATTTAAAATCAACTCTTTTTCTAGAAAATTTCGTGACGACGGGAAAGTGGAAATAGATTGGTGTGCTAGCCAAGAACCTATATGCACTTGAGGTACAAGATGTATGCAAATACTTGAGGAGCAAGGCAAAGGTTAGAGACTTGGTGGTTGAGAGGGAGAGTATATTACCTCTCAATTGCAGCGCAAGAAGAAGTCTCAGATGGTTGTAGAAGAGCCACGATTAGTGCAGCAGCTTCAGGAGGTTGTGGAGTAGCCACAACTAGACAAGTTAAGAGGAGATCGAGTAAAGACATCTACTCATGCAAAGATCTCCAGTAGGGAGAAACTTTGAGCCAAGTGGGCAGAGGGATTGCATGCAGCCATACCTCCAGGTAGGAGATGGGGCGATGTAGAGTGATTGTCCCAAGGAGGAGGGGCAAGATCCTTGAGGTACCCAACCTCTTGGATGAGACCTTGCTACGGGAGCCCCGATGTGGAGTAGCAGGAACTGACTGATTGGGTATAGTGCAGGGAATCTGAGGACAGTGCATAGCTAGCAGACTGCAACAATGCGAGAGGCACAAGTGTTTTTCATAGTGCTAGGTGGCACAGAGAGGTGTGCAATGGTGCGAGATGCATGGAGATGTTGCAGTAGCGCAGATGTCAGATAGAGAGCACTTGTCAGCAGCAGGTAGAGCTTCAGCATCAGAGTATGTTCCTAGCCCAACAAAGTGGTCAGTTGGGAGTGTTTTTGTTCCAAGTGTTGTTGGAGCAAGTGGACCGAGCAGATGTGTTGCATGCAAAACATTCCAAAGTTACAGGATCGGGTTTGAGAGGAAACCTTTCTTGTTGAGAGGGAGTGTTGAAAAATGTGCAACATGAAATGTTAAATTTAGAATGTGTTAAAAATAGGACTCCTAAAAATAGCATGTCTAAAAATAGCAGTTTGGCCAATGAGGTCATTGGCCACTTTGGGTGAGAGGTGAAACTGCTAAAAATAGAAAGTTCTAAAAATAACATTTCTGGGTCCCTTCCTATTTATAGCAGTCCCTGGTCTATCTATAGGAAGTAAAAATGATTTTGGTCTTAACAATAATTTATAATTAATTGATCTCCATGAGTTAATTAGTTAAGGAAAAACAAACTTGAAGTCTATGTGAGGACATGCAACAGTTTATCTATTAATTGGTGAATTTATCCATCAGTTAAAGAGATAAGGATGAGTTGTAACTAGTTGGCTCAGTTAACTGAGTCAAGTCCAGTTAGACTAATTTAACAAGTTGTTAAATTAATGAGATTCAGTTTGTTAATGCTTCCCTACATGTAACAACTGGTATTTTTAGATAACTGAATATTATAGCTTAAATAACTCATGCATGTAAGTTCAGACAAAGACCCAGTTGAGATCAGAGAAGGGACAGTGTACTATCAGTTGGATGAATGTTTTTCCTATAAAGGAAGCTCATCCATGATGAGGATTTATCTCCTTCAGGTTTGTGGAGTTATTTCAGAGGTCAATGTTGTATGTGAGGTGAGAATCACATAGGTTGCAGCTAGAGGACCCAGGAAAAATTGTGCATAGAAATAGGAGGCTTGGAGGGCAGAGGAGAATGTTTGTGAGAAGCCTTTGACTATCTATGAGGAGTGGAGGGATTGTACTGAGAGCTAGATAGCTTCCGAGCTAAGGCTTTGTGTAATCTGAACTATATTTCCACTTGTATGATAATACAGAGATGGGGTTTTAGGTAGATGATTTCCCCAAGTAAATTCTTCTGTGTCATGTGTGATTGATTCCTTCTTATCAGTTATATGTGTTCTTATTGATGTTGCTCATGGTTGATTAAGCTTCTGCTAAATTGTTTGTAGAAATAGATCAAGTGTTTTCCTTTAGTACATTGCATTACGAGGTGATCTACATGTGGGAAATTTCTACATGGTATCAGAGCTAGTTGATTTGTAGAAAAAGTTCTACATGGTATCAGAGCTAGCTGATTTGTAGGAAAAATTCTACAAAATTCTATAGTTGATGAACATGGCATAGGATACGAACGGACCAAAGAAATTGAATGGGAGGTGTACCAGGTTACAAAGTAAGCATTTCACCTCGAGATTTCACACTAGGGAAAATCGTGATTGGTAGCAGGGGGCAGGCATTCAAGTTAATACTACACTCATGGAGTTGGAAATTAACTCTTTTGTTTAGCATTCAAATTAATTATGAGACACCTCCTTGGGGATGAACACATTGTTTTATGTAGGCGCATGGAATCTCCTCTTCCTAGGCTACTAAAGGAAGAGATTTGTTGGCATTCTCTCCTCATCATGCATTCTCTGAAGGTGCTTGGGAATTTTGAAGTCCACTTCTGGGGGATTCTAGGGCACATTAGTTTCATTCCAACTTTTTTCCTCAACCTCCCCAGTGATTTTGCAAAGTTAGATCTATTTGGATGGGAATCTCTATAATGGTTTCATGAGAATGGGGTCATGTTGAAGCAAACAAATTCCTACAAGATCTCTTCCCTCCTTGGCAAGACACTCCAAAAGAAAGAAACTATAACTGTGTTTGGTTTGTTTGTTAGCAACTTTGAGAGAATACTAGAGGGGAACTCTATCTAATTCAGTGGGTTACAAAGTCTAGCCCTACTAAATAATTTTTACTCCCATGCTCCCCCTATTGGCATCACTATTTTTTAGCAAGGATCCCCAAACTAGGTGCTCTTGGACCTCAAGGAGGTAGAACATAATATGTCAAGCACAGTCTTCTTAGGCTCATCAATATTCAATTTCATTTCCAATGCTAGACTTGTCTACTTCTCAGTGAAAATGACATATATCACTTATGGCTCTAGGTGGCTCTTGGTCAACATCTCTAATGGCATCTCCCTAACTGCCAAGTGACATGCCCCGTTTGATCTAGGTGGATATTGGTGGCCACCTGCCTGTTCCACTTGGACCCCCACCATTGTTTCTTTCAGTTTTTTAGTTTCCTTATTTATAGCACAATTTACTATTTTTGGCAGTTTTTCGGGTCGTGAACTTCCAGAGCCGCTTTGAGGCCCTAAATGACATTTTTTGGGAAAACATGGATAACTTATTCATTCAAAAGTTTTAGTCCTCGGATAGATCTTTCTAAAGCGGTATTGTGTGCATCAAACATTGATCGTATGCTAAAGTTACGACCTCAGGAAGTTGATGTACCAATTTACCCAAACGGGGCCCATAGTTTGGCGCTTCATTTCCTAGGGTTAGGTTTTTGGATGTTTAGGGTTTTCCATTGTTTCTCAATAATAAATAGGCCTTTGAGCCTCATTGTAACACAGTTCAGAGGCATGTAGCCACTACATCTCTTCTTAGAGATAAGCTACCATCGCCTGAGCTAGTCTTATTTCCATTCTGTTTATAAGCATATTTCAGTATTTGATATTAATGAAATGAAGTGTTATTTCTACTGCATATTTGTATTTATGGTTATATTTGTAATTTGTTATGTTCTTGTTTAACTCTGTATCAGTGGTATAAGAGCAGTCCACTCTTTCTCTGTTTTTATTTGTATGTCCCCAATGAGGTCGGGATATGAGGAGTTAGGGCTTGATCTGGTTGAACCTTTGCAATATTAGCCTCGCAAACCCCGACGGCCATCCATGGGGGAAGAAAAGAAAGACGAGGAGTAGGATATCTATCAAAATATTGCTCGAGGAGGCCCTCGAGAAACAAAGGAACACGATGATGGATAACTTTATCCAGATCCTTCAACATTTGCCCACCGACGATGCATCCACATTCAGTAGCCACTATAGAGGCTCCACTCCTTTTAAGGTACAAGTAAACTTTGACATTCCCATATTTGAGGGCCAAATAGATGAAGATGTCATAGATAAATGGTTAAATAAGCTAGAATGATATTTTTTTGTTCATGATTTTTCCAGCCGAGAAAATATTACATTTTCTCTTCTCAAAGCCGCCCCCCACATTAAGAACTGGTGGGAAACCTACTGTGAGCATAAGGATGAAAGTAAAACCACACTGTTTTCAGCTGCACCCACTTGGAACTAATTTTGGGATGCCATCAAGGAGCAATACTACCCACTTGGGAGCTATGAGGATAAGTACATAAGTTGGACAACGTTGCAGCAAGGAAGGAACCAAGATGTGCCAGAGTTTACCAATGTTTTTCATACCCTTCACACAAAGTTGGGTATCAAGGATTCTGAGAAACATTTGGTACTCAAGTACCATGGCTGCCTATATAGGTATATCCAATATGAGATGGAGTTCTTGGACATCTACTCACTCAGAAAGACATACCGATATGTCATCAAGATCGAGCAGAAGTTTAAACATAAAAAGCGAGACTTTGGATTTGCGAATTTAAAGCAAAGGAAAGGTGCCCAAAACTGTAGAAGAAAGGACAAAGCCAAGGCTGGGCAGCCCAAGACAACCCGTCAAAGCCGCAAGAAAAGAACAACACCATGAAGCCGAATAAGGACAAGGGAAAGTGGTGTGAGTTCCATAAGAGCTCCACTCACAAGACAAGTGAGTGTCGGTCCAAGCAGTTACTGTTGTTCAAGCTGAAGGCTTTGAAATCATATGCATGTTCTGACTCTGACTTTGAGATAGAACATGACAAGGGGAATGATAAAGGGAGCAGATTATCGATGTGGATCCCAATGCCACCATTGCCACCACGAAGATCCAGAAGGAGGAACCCGAAGATCTAGAGGAGGAAGAGTGCATTTTCGACTCCCAGATGTGGGTAAAGGGTTCCCCGCTACAGTTCATTGTCGACAGCGAGAACCAAAAGAACCTCATTTTGGTAGAGGTTGTGAAATGGCTGAGCTTACCAACCATAAAACACCTACAATCTTACACCATCGGGTGGCTTCACCAAGGACGAGATCTTTGCGTAAGCTAGCAGTGTTGCCTTCCATACAGCATCAAGCTCTTCACAAATGAGGTATTATGTGACGTTTCTCCCTTTGATGTTTGTGATGTATTATTAGGCCAACCATACTTGTGGAAGTGACATGATGTGTATGATTTAAGGCCCCGTGTTGTTATTGTTACTTTGGGAAATAATTTGTACAAGATACCGAAGGTAGCACTGCCTACCACCATCTCTTTGGTTACTGCAAAACAATGCAGTAAACTCATTTCCAAAACCAGGAAATTTGTTTTCCTAATGATACATCCTCAAGTAAAGAAGAAGATGGTAGCCACGACCTCTAGACAGGGCCCCTTCACACCACAACAATAGATGGACAAGGTCGTGGAGGAGTACGAGGACATATTTACCTCCCCCGCAAGGGTGCCTCTGCACTACCAGGTCAAGCACTCCATCGAGTTGACCCCAGGTGCGCCATTGCCCAATGGAACAATCTATCGACACTCTATTCCGGAGAACGACGAAATCAAGAGGAAAATTCAGGAGTTGCTGTAGAAAAGGTCACATCCAGCCGAGTTCATCGCCCTATGGTAGCCCGATCGTGTTAGTACAGAAGAAGGATGGAACTTGGAGACTTTGTATTAGCTATCGGGCATTGAACAAGATCACTTTCCGGAATAGTTACTCGATCCCATGGATTGATGACCTTTTGGATCAACTCAAGGGGGAAAATATTTCAGCAAGATTGACTTGAAGTCCGAATATCACCCGATATCAATCGAACCCTCCAATGTGTGGAAGATTGCCTTCAAAGCCAAGGAGGACCTTTTCGTATGGTTGGTTATGTCTTTCAGGTTGACGAATGCTCCTGAAACCTTCATGAGGCTGATGGATGACATCTTGCGTCCATTCACCAACTCATTTCTAGTGGTATACTTGGATGACACCCTGATCTTCACCGAAAATTGGTAAGAGCACCTCCACCACATCCACCAGGTTCTCCAAACACTACGGCAACACAAGTTGCATGCCAATTTGGATAAATGCACTTTTGGCATGACCCAGGTTAGTATCTAGGATACATTATTGATGAACAGGGGGTGCATGTGGATCCAACCAAGATCCAAGTCATTCGGGATTGGCCAGCCCCAACCACTTTGACAGAGCTTCGCAGCCTTCTAGGTCTTGCCAATTTCTACTGTAGGTTTATGTTGGGATTCTCTTATATCACTTGGCCCTTGAGTCAAGTCACCAAGAGAGGAGTGAAAGCAAAATTCTTTTGGTTTGAATCTCAACAAAAGGCATTTGCAGAGTTGAAACATCGCCTTTGCTCTGCACCAGTGTTCACATTACCAGACTTGCAACAACCATTTTAGATCAAGACAGATGCCTCTGACTATACTATTGGCGCAGTCCTTACTCAATAGGGGCATCCAATGACATATCACAATGAGACACTTTCACACACAGTCCAGAAGTATCCCACTTATGACAAAGAGAAGTATTCCATTGTGCAGGCATGCCGACAATGGAAGCATTGCATTTTGGGGAAGGAAACGGTCATCCACACGTACCAAACGCTCTTGGAGGGTTAGCAAGTTCCAAAATTTCACCTCCAAGATGTCGTGTTATGCCACCTAGGACACCTTTGGTTTCCTTTAAGCGAGTGTTCCAAGATGATTTGGGAAGCGCACTACATTCAGGCTACTGGGAATTTCGAGTTCGAGAAAATGGTGGACGTACTGTAGAAGTATTTATATTAGCCAAATATTCGACATGATGACATGAAGTACATCAGATCCTGCATTGCCTGCGTCATTGCCAAATCGACTATTAAGAATCAAGGCCTCTATACTCCATTGCCTACCCATAGTCGACCTTGGGAATCCATTTCCATGGATTACATGTCGGGACTTTTTTCTACTAAGTATGGGAACCACTATGTTTTTGTGGTTGTCGATAGATTCTCAAAGATGGCCATTATGGCAGCCTGTGAGAAGAATATCATAGTAAAAGCCATTGCTAAACTCTTCTTTGAATGAGTGTGGCTACACTTTGGGATCCCACAGCCTATCATCTCATATCGGGGCAATAGGTTTTTTAGTACATTTTGTTCCAGTCTCTGGTCGATGTTGGACACCAAGCTCACTAAGTCCATAGCTTTTCAGCCCCAAACTGATGGCCAGAAAGAGGTCGTCAACAGGTTGATCATACACATTATGCACATGTACAACTCAAAGCATACACACACATGGGATGAGAGACTCCCCTATGTCCAACACAACTATAACTAGGCTCTCTAGAGCTCGACTGGCCACAACCCTTTTTAGGTAGGCTTGGGATTCCAGCCACTATGTCTCATTGATGTGGCCATACCATTTGCATCTACTCAGGAAGATTAAGCTCATGTCCAGTCTAAAGTCGATAAGGCAAACAACTTCATTGAGCACATCCAACATATCCGCTATCAGGTCCACGACATTATGGAAAAATAAAATGCGAAGTACAAGCAACGACATGATCAACATCGGGTGCACACAAGTTTCAGGTGGGCGACGATGTGTGGACTCATTTGTAGAAGGAACGCTTTACCGGAGCCTCTCGGAAACTCAGACCACTCTAATATGGTCCTTACACCATTACCAAGGTTGTGGGAGACAATGCACTTGAGCTTAGCATTCTCCAATTCCTTGGCCTGCACCCAATGTTCAATGTGGACCACCTTCAACCATACTTCCCACCATTTTTAGACACATTAGACATTGCAGAACAGCTCACACCTACAAAATTAAATCAAGATTGCATGGAACAAGCCACAACTGATCAGATCATGGACACACAGATCAAGAACACCTGACAGTAAAGGATCCAACTATATCGAGTTGTCATGCTGGTAGTCCCGGTTTTGGGATCCAGGGGAAATCTTTGTCTATATGTGTTTTATGTGTTATGCTCTCGCATTGTTTATTTTATGTGTTTTAGAATTCGTATATAGGTAATTTTTGTACGGGGTTAAAACCTACATTTGGAATCAGAGCTGTTTTGGCTTCAAGGGGACGCCTTTGTTACTGAAGGGTTTCGCTTAGGCCTGTGGTAGACCCTGTTCAGTGGGAGATCTGCAGGATTGATTATGGTGTTGAAAGAAGATGGTGAGAAGTGGAAATATAGAGGTCGAGAAATTTAATTGTCAGAGTTTTGAGTTGTGGAAAATCAAGATGGAGAATTTGTTGGTGGATAAATATCAGTGGATCGCCATAGATCCGGGTACTAAACCAACAAGAGTTTTTTTATCAAGAATGGAAGAAATCGGATCGAAAGGCAAAGAGCACAATACGATTGTGTGTCTTGGATTCAGTATTATTGAATGTATTAGGGGAAGCTACAACAAAGTCTTTGTGGGCAAGTTAGGGACTTTGTACCAATCTAAGTCTTTGGTGAATAAATTGTTCCTATGGAAAACGTTGTATTACTTGAGGATGAAAGATGGAGGCCCGATGACAGAGCATTTGAATGCATTTAATACTGTCGTAAGTCAGTTATCGTCTATTGATATCAAAATTTCAGATGAATATAAGTGCATTAGTTTGTTGTGTTCTCTACCAGATTCGTGGGATTGCCTGGTTATTGCAATAGGTAGCAATGCAACTGATTTGCAGTTTGATGAAATAGTCTCATCCTTGCCGACGGAGGAGATGAGATGGAAAAATATGGAGAACTAGAATGGTGATGCCTTGTTTGTACGAGAATGGTCCCAGAACATAAACAAAAATAAGTCATCGAGTGGGAGATCTAAATCTAGAGGGAGATATAAATCTCCAGGAAAACCTTTAAAGGTGGTGTGCGGGAAATGCGGAAAGGAAGGGCACTAAAAAAGGGACCACAGATCTAAAGCTCCTGACAAAGGAAATGGATTTGATGATGCTCCTTCTGCAGAGGTGAAAACCACCTCAGATGAAGGTGGGGATGTGTACTTGGCTTCTTCAAGTACACATGTAGATCATGAGACATGGTTGATTGACTCAGGTGCATCCTTTCACTTTAGTCCCCATAGGGAGTGGCTCTACAAGTATGAGAGATAAGATGGTGGTGATGTCTTCTTAGGGGATGATAGGAAGGCTAGAATCATTGGTCATGGAAAAGTAAAGTTGAAGTTGCAAGGTGGAAGGGTTAGAACACTTTCAGGTGTTCTACATATTCCTGCATTGGCTAGAAACCTGACTTTTATAAGCAAGTTGGATGATGTAGGTGTAAAAACAATTTCGAGAAGGATACCTGCAAGATGGTTCGGGGAGCACTGGTAGATGCAAGGAGTTCAAATTGGAACTCTATACATGCTGCAAGGTAGCACTGTTGTTGATGGGTGCAACAGTTTTGTGGTTCTTGAAAGTGGAGCAGAAAATCTAGTGGTCTCTGGAGAGAAGACCATGCTGTGGCATCGAAGGCTTGGACATATTGGAGAGAAAGGCCTTCGAATAAAGGTATGATATAAGGTATGAGTAATAGCTCTTTGGATTTTGATTTCTATGAAAATTGTGTATATAGGAAGCAGAATCGGGTGAGTTTCCCCTCTGGTGGTAAGAGGGTGAAACAAATATTAGAACTTGTGCATAGTGATGTGTTTGGACCTATGAAGGTTCCATCACTGGGTAAGTTTGTGTACTATGTATCATTTATAGGTGACTTCTCAAGGAATACATGGATATATTTCCTTAAGAATAAATCTGGAGCTTTTGACAGGCTTAAAGAATTTAAGGTTCTGGTGGAAAACTAGATAGAGAAGAAGATAAAGGTGATGAGGATAGATAACGATGGAGAGTTTTGCAATAAGGAATTTGAATAATTATGTAAGAAGTGTGGTATAGCACGGAAGAAGACTACTCCATATACAACTCAACAAAAAAAGCATGCTCAGTGGTGCAGGGTTAGGATAGGAATTCTGGGCAGAGGCGGTGGAGACAACATGTTACTTGGTCAACAGATCACCTTCATCAGCGTTGAAGGGTAAGATTCCACAAGAGGTATGTGTTAACGCTCAGGTTGTTCCCTGCTTCCTAAAGGGAATACGGTCGAGGTAACCACTGACCAATCTTTTAGCTACAGGTCCTAGCCTACCTGTAACTAGAGAGGGCTCTCTCTTTATAATTTAACTTTGTTGGTGGATGATTTTAGGCTAGTTATGGTGTGTTGTTTGTTTGAGTTTGGTGGGTTGGTGAATTCAAACAGAGCTGAGGTATAGATTATAGAACAATTTAGTCCATTGGGCAATGGAGTTGAGGTAATGTGCTGCAGAAGAATGTTTATGAAGGCAGAGTGTTGCTGCAGAGCTAGACAGGCATCTCTGGAACAATTTTTTAGATTTATGTAATGAAGTTATGGAATTAGTGAGTGAAAGGCAATTAAGAATATTTCACTATGCTAACAAAGGAAAAATGAAAGTATTGCTTAAGAGAAGTTAAGAATTCTTAAACAATATTCACAATGATAGAATTAGTTTAGACATGAGCAATTAAGAATTCATATCCATGGCTAATCCAAAAGAAAACATATTTAGAAATATAGATTGAGCATAGGGTGTTCAAACAAATCCTAGGCTATTCTTTTTCTCTATTTACTATGATCATGAAAATATAAGAATTATGGAATACACAGAAAACACATACACAGTTCAGAAAAACTTATTGCTCCAGCAAATGACACAGGAATTCTGTAGCACAACAGAGCCATTCATTTCCACCTTCAGACAGCATAGGAACCAGGAACTCCACCAGCAATTTGTATTATCAAAATATCTCAAGTATACAATAGAGCTCTTCAGAAAGAGTTTTCACTACAACCGACCCTCAATATGTTCTCTGAGAGGATATATATACAAAATAGGATACAAAATATCTCAATAGTGAGTTATTGTGAAATAAATTGCACCACCAACTCTCTTACAAAAAGTAAATGAAAAACATAATTACAACATTTAATGCTGAGATGGCAGCTATCTATCTGTCAGACAAATTTTGACTTTATGGCTCAGGAAAGTGGGTTGTAGTTGTGCCTTTAATTCTGCGTTAATTGAGCATGCTGTCTGGGTGATTTGGTGAGTCACTTGTACGGATGCTTCTGCGATACCTGCGTGCTGATATGTCTGTTGACCTGTACCGTGACCGAGACTTGATTTTTCTCAAAAAGGAATAACATAGTGGCATTATCTGGGCAAAATTTCCAGCATTGCCTGCCACCAATCAGCTAGAGGTAGCTGATGCCTCCTTATTTTCACCAGTGTTTCATCTGCTTCTGTATATCTATAGAGGTTTGGAGGCACCTCAAATAGATGATTTATCTCATGCTCAATAAAAAATAGATTTTCTAACTTGTCATATAGAGACTGCCGAGAGGGAGGCCCTGCTTCTTCTGTGGAGCTGCTGGATGTTGTTATTTGATTTTCAACATAATTGTTGATCCTTGGCATATATTGATTATATGACAGTAGTTGTCCTGTGCCAGTCACTAGGCTTGGCAGTCCTTTATCCTGTAATATTGTCATTTTTGCCCTGAATTCATCAATTTCTGCTTTCATTTCCTGACATTTTCTCTCCAGAGTTTGAGTGAAGTTCCTCAAGGTCGGCACTTTCTTAGCTGTCAGGATGGTGTCTGTTCTGTTGTTTATCTCTAGAGCTGGCAATTCCTCCCTAGTGCGGTTATTGAGGAAATGTATCATTTTATTGGCCTGCTCAGGCATGACTTCGAGTGATGTTCTGGATCTTTGTATTTCCACATGAGCCATGCCTATTAGTTCAACCTGCTCATATATTGCCTGGATTGACCTCCATTGGTCCTGTATTGATTAACCAATTTTTGCCCAAATTATCTTCTTTATTTCTGCTAAGGTCTTGCCTTGGAGCAATTCCTTTTTTAAAGTTTTTACTTTGGCCTCTAAGGCCTTTATTTCTCTTTGTTTTTCTGCCACTGTCATCTTGGACTTATCATAGTTGGTCTCCAGCTTGGCCAGTCTATCCTTAGCTTCATTTATTTCTGTTACTTGAGTCTCAAGCTCTTTGAAAGCTTTCATTAAGTCCTCCATACTCATTCTGGATTCTGCTGCTGCTGTTGCTTCTGCTGTTGCCCCTGTTGCTGATGTCGCTGTGGAGGGGCTGCTGCTACTTGTGTAGGAGGGGCAGGTCCAAGAGTTGTAGATGTTTGAGGGGGCTGGGAGGCTGACTCCCCTTGCTTATCCTGCAATGCCTTCTCTAATTCTGCTTCCATTTGCAATATTCTTTGATTCATCATCAGAAGCAGCTCCATGGCATCATCTACTTGCTTTTCTTGTGCAACAACTGTTGTTTGAGGGTGAATGGTTGGAGGCAATTTCGCCTGCTTTCTTAGTGCAGCAATGTCATCCTCTTTTTTCTTCATAAGGGCCCTAACACCCTTTGGATCCTTTGGGTCATGTCCCAGATCAACGATTATGTCTTCCAAAGTCTTTATTCTGTTCTCCTTAGCAGAGGAAGACAACCTTTCCAAATCAAACTATGTATTTGTGTTCTTTAGTGCTTCTTTTAACTGATGGGCCAGCATGGCCCTGTCACCATTTCCCCAGTCTGTTTGTGTAGCTCAATCTGATCCATGGGGTGTATGTCTTTAGAAAAGACCTCCAAGTTTGTTCTAAAGTAATCTGCAGAGGTTTTGGGATGTGGAACTTTAGGCTTTAAATGAGTAAAAATCATTTTTTCCTCTTTGAGATCATAGGCAGCCATCAATCTTTGTTTTTTGGCTGGAGTTGCCTTCAAGAATTGATCATAGAGTTGCACTCTCAACAATTCATTCTGTGCCTTGATCTCCATGAAACCTCCTTTGATCCTAGCTGGTTTCTTGCCCTGCTGCCTTAAGGAGGATACCTCTGTGCCTTGCTGCATGGCCTGTTCTAGCTGAAATGAGCTAGTGGCAGTCTGCTAGCTAGATTGCCTTTCTTTGCTATGGCTTTCTGCCCTTTCCTCACTGATATCTCCCTCCTCTTTTTCAGGGTCAATCCTTGGCCTCTTGGCTATTGGTTGCTGTGTTGACCCAGTTGGAGGTGTGACCTCCTCTCTATCTCTCTTTTTTCCTCTCTCTTCATTGAAAGGTGTTTGCAGAACTGGGATTTGGGGTGGTCCAGTTTGCTGTAAAGGGGCTTGCCCTTGAATTTGATCCTTTGAGGAGCTAGGCTGCCCTGTCTCTGTCTCTTGATGTTCATCCATTATTTCTTTGCCCTTTCCTGTAGTGGTTGTTGTAGGAGCTTGCTGGGTGGTCTGTGCAGCTGGAGCAGTGGAAGTGCCTTCTCCTACTTGGACTGGTTGTTTGAACAGGACCTGTTGACAAGAATCCAAGTCAAGAATTTTTTCTAAATCGTTCACAGTCTGCTTCATTTTCTCTTCCTGAGTCAATTCTTCTACTATTGATTCAGGTACCCATTTAGCTTGGTTGGCAAAGTGTTCTATTTGTGGGTATGGGCAATGTTTATAGGCTAGCAGCCTATACTTGACTCTCCTAGCACTGATGAAACCTTCAAGGTCATAAGGGACCCACCAGAAGCTTCTTTTGAGTTTGAGCTGTTGCCCCAGTATTTGATCTGCTTCTTGCCAACCATCTTTCTTATTCATGACGAATGGGCCTAGGTGGTCTCTGAACTTTAGATTAGCTTTCTTCTTGGCACTGTGGAAGTGTGTAAGATCATAGTTTATGAAATGTCTATAGTATTCCAGGGAAAACAACCTCATAGGCACATACTTTGGGAGCCTGTAGGGACAGAGCTCACAACCATAGATTCTGATAACTGTGTGATTTTGGTACAAATACCAATCACCTATTTTGTAATTCTTGGACAGCTGTAAGATTTTCTGCATATCTTTGGAAAATTTGGCAGGAGGAGTCCTCTTTAGGAGGCATGTGACTGGATAAACAAACTGGTCAATAAATTCATAGTATAAATAGGGAGAATTCTGGACTTGGTGGAAGACTGAAGACCAGAAGATAACAGACCTCCTCTCACCCTGTGAGTCTAGCTTCTTGATTGGGCACTGGAAGCAATCTGTTTGATAATACATGAACATGTGATAGATGTATGATGAATACTTAAATATTGCCTCCCTATTCAGCCTTGACAATTGGTCATGAATCTTGTTGGCAATATACTTGGCATAATTGTACTTTACAGCAGGGGGTTTCTCAAGGCTATATGCAGACAGCATGACCAACACAGTTTCATCAACATGCTCATTTATGGTGAAACCCAGCACAGAGGTTAACATATCCACCAACAGCTTGCCTACCTCATTGAAATTTTCATATGAAAAAGGAGGTGGCCCAGAAGGTTGGCAGTCTGCCTTCATGAAATTCTTGGCCACTGCAGCAATGTCTGCGCTAGAGAGCTTGGAGCCCTCATCTAGTAAGTACTTAATGGAGAATGGGTATAGCAGCTGGGTTTGCTTGTAGTTCAACATTTGATTGATGGAATATGGTGTTATGTAGAAGAGGATGCTCCCAGATGGAGACTTTACAGCTCTGAGCTTCTGGTCATAGTTTTCTGCACAGAGGTGAATGACTTCAGGGAAAATATTCACAGATGGCAGGAAGTAGGTGGGAAGATGGGATTCCCAGATGCCATACATGTCACTGTTGTCCAAGTGACTGTTCCTTAGCTGGCAGAAGGTCTGTAAATGGTTCCTCTCTGCCAAAAAGTCTGCAATGAGGAAATCACTGTCTACCAGTGGCATAGCTTCCAGTTCTTTATTTGGTGGATTCACAGGAGCTACATCCAGTGCAGATGGAGTGGCCACGTCCGATTTCAACTGGATGTTTTACTTGATTTTTAGGATTGGTACAAAGGCTAAGGAATGCCTGCTAAATTCTGTTTGGCAGTGAGCAGCTTGAAAGTATAAGGAAACTCTTACAGGTTTTGATGAACTGAGGGGCACTCTGTTTGAAGAACCAGAGTGTGTTTGAGCTAATTAGCTGGTTTTTCAAGGGAATTTTCCTATAACAGGGATGAGGGAACAGCTATATTTGTTTTTAGCCGGTAGCTCGGCTTCTCTGATTACTTTTATGGTGAATTTGCAGAAGGGCACAAGTTTCTTGCAGAGTTTTGTCCTGTAGGGGTTTAACCAGGTTTTTAAGTGTTCTTTAGTGGTCAATTTAGTAGTGAGGAACTTTAGCAGAGTTCTTTTGCAGGAATTTAGGAGAACAATAGGAGAAATACGGGTGAAGAAGGTCGCTTGCGGCAAATACCTGGTTTTTATGGTGTAGGAGGCGTCAAACTGGACTAGTTACAGGTACTTGGGTCGACGATGAGCGCGGCAGCAACTTTGGCGGGGGAATTTTGGATTTTGACCGTTGAACGACATTTTTGCATGCAGAGGCGCTCCGGAAATGACGAATGAGAATGACGAATAACAGTCATTTTGTGTCTTTTTATGCATTTTTGGCCCTTTGGTGCCTTTTTGGTGATGACGTCATGTTGACGTCATCATGGGCCCGGGTATGGCAGGGAAACATGGATGTGACGTGGAGGCACGGTGGCGGAAAAGGCGGGGTGACGTCATGCTAATGGGGGCATGACGTTAGTGCGGGGGACGGGCGGTAAGTGGTTTCCCCGGAGGCCCCTGAGGTGGTAAGCGTATTAACGGAAGGGGGGGCTCCGAATAACGCGGGAAGCCGACGCGTGGCGGGGGTACGGCGGCAATACCGCCAATCCCTCGGACGCAAAAGGTTGGGCACTTTGCGTGGGGAAATGACCGCCCAGCGTTGGATTGGAACGCCCACGATCGAACGGCTAGCGGGGATCGTGATGTGACGGGGCGTTATTAGAGGGGGACCCGCCCATTATATTAATATATTTTTAAAATAAATCAAGCGGGGTTGGGTTTTAACATAACGTTTTCGGGTTTTCAGGTTAATTGGTGCCCATTTATAAATATTTTAATTAAAAAACATTATAATAAATGTATTTTGGGCGGAAAAAGGGGTACAGGGGTTAATGAGGGCGGGGTTTTGGATTTCATGACTTTTGACCATAGTTTTTTTTTGATAAAAACCATAGTTTAGGGTCAAAGGGGCTAATACTAACCCCTGATGGGTTAATATTTCCCAAGGAAGGGTTATATAGCTATAATGGTAGGGGGAGGGTATTTATACATATTTTTTGGGAATTTTTTCATAGATCCTAATAGAATTAGGGAAGGGGGGAGTTAGGGAGCTAAATAATACATTAGTGGTTAATATGACTTTGTGAGGTGAGTGAAGGGGTAAAGACTAAGTTCTAAGAGGTAAAACTTAGGATTTGAAGATAAATGAAATGAGAGTAAGGATCTTTTACACAAAAAATGTGGCTTCTTTTCTTGATTAAACTTCATGGTTTGACCCAGTAGCTTGTCATGAACTGAAGTGGAACTGGACACTTGAGCAGATCTCAAGGTCCTTGGGGATGTTAGTAAATGATGATTGGGGAAAATATGGGAAATTAGAAATGCTTCCAATTTTTTGTCCTCCACCCTCTGCTTTTTATGCCAATACCCTGAGTGGAATGAGCTTTTGTACTTGATAAGCCAATTGGTGATGGCCCTCCATTTCTGCAACCTTGCACTACTTACCCATCCTAGTAATCCTAAAATTTTTTCTTTATTTGAAGTGGGTGCACTTGAATTAGCAGATCCTGATTGTTCTTCTTTTTCTTTTGACTGCCCTCCTATCTAAATGTACCCTTATTTCTTCCAAGGACCCAGATTAAGTAGTTGGGCTTCTTCATTTCTCTACCTAGCTAGTCATCTACCAAGCTTGAGCTGTTTGGACAGGAAACATTCTCTATTGTGCAACAAGCAATTTAAACATGGCATGGTCCAGTTTAGACTATTGGGCCATCCATCAAGTATGATTAGCAGCAGTATTTGTAGAGTATGATACTGCCCAAAGATAGTAGTGGCATTTTGACTGGCCACTTTCCTGGTCATTAGTTTGGGGTTCATTTTCACTTTTCTCTTAACCATTTGATTTTCTTGCCTTTTGATTAATCTTTTAAGGCATACCCTCTTTTCATTTTTTAATTCTCATAGTGTGTACACAAAATATGGAACCCTTGCAGCCTGCAATGATGAACATATTTAGCCCTTCTACTGCCAATCATGAAAGATGAAACCTATTGGTATAGGAACCTAACACTTAGGAGCGCGCTCCTTTTCCATCTGAGCCTTCTTGACAACTTCCTTTTTCCGTTGCGTGGCCAACTTTTGCGTAGCCTCTTTTGTTGCACCATTCCTCTTATTCTTAGTCGAGCTGCCCCCGCCTTACTAATTCCTGCATCCAAATATAATGGGGTGCACCACTCTATCAGCCAAATCTTGATCACCTCCTGAATATCATAATCTGCGACCAAGTATGGTAAATCATACCATTTCTATTGCGGGTCCTTGCACACCTGAATGTATACGTGGTGGAAGTCAGCTTTAAACGCGACATATGCTGACAACTTCTCGTACAAGTTTTGGGACAACCTTGGCCACTGATTGATGACTATGCAGAGAATCATTTCCATCAATAGCCACAAGGTATTTGTTTTGGTGACACACGCAGGGTCCTTCGTGGCCCATAAGGAGGCGAATTGCGTGGCCTCCAGTAGCCCTTCCTTAAGCGGAGGAAACTAGTTGTCCTTCGGCAGCTCCCATGTGACCAACACGATTGATAGTAGCAACCATTCATAGTGGAATGGTTTAGTCTTGTCCTTGACCTCATGACAATTCGCAAGGAATTCACTACATAGGTAGCACGACTAGTTAAACTACACACCGTTTGCGCATTGTGCAAATAACGATACCATAAGCACTAGAACTTCATCTACGCAAAACTTTCTCATTACTTTTCCTACCAAGATTTGTGTAGCAATCTGTACCGTGAGGTCATTCATATAATTGATTGAATAGCTGCGCGATTTTTTTACAAGCGCAACTCCCTTTTCATCTTGTCTTCCCAGTCTTTTTCTCCTGCCTTTCCGCCAAACTGCTTGGTTGGATTCAACCCCTCATGCTTCAGGTGCGTTATCTTGTGGATGAGCATGTCAGTGCTGGGTATAGGCCTTCCTATCCATAAGCACCCATCATGCATGAGAGTGGGTAATTTTCGTACACAAGTGGTATTGAGAGTAGTGTGGTGATAGTGGGGCACCATAACAGGTTCAACAACCTAGAATTCTCCACTTTGCGCATTCATTCCACCGCTTCTATGTGAGTGACACCTAAATCCTGGTAGTAAACATGCTTCATATAATTTGTTGTTGCAAGGTGAGGGAACCATTCATGGTCCGCCAGGTCCCAATCTTCCATTTTCCGTAGGGGGATCTGCGTGAGGCATGGATCTTCAAAGGGAACCTGCCGTGGTAGTAGGGGTGTAGAGATGATGAATTTGTCGGAATCCGGGTCCTTGGTAACCTTTTTCTTCCCTTTGCATGGAGGGATGTAATAAAGTAACTTGGTCAAGGGATCCACTCTCTCTATGTCTATATCCTCGGTGCCCTATTTCTCCTCAACGTCCAAATCGACAACCCTCTCGGGCTGCTTGTCCTTCTTCTACTTTTAAGTGGTAGAAACTTTTCTAGGTGACTCGTGCACTGACATCGACTTCTTCTGCTTATCCTTCTTTGGCTTATGGGTTTCTCTAACAAGGGTGGGCTTCGGCCTAGGCGACCTCGACACTTTAGGCACAAGATATGGAGCCTCCATACTCACTACCTCTAAAGCAGCTCCTTCAGACGCGATATCTCCCCTAGTGCTCACCGTCTTAGTAAGGGTTGGACCTAACATGGTGTCAAGGATAAACTTCTGGTTCAATGCTGGTAAATTAGAAAATATCGAGCTCACGACCAAATCTTCAAAGAACGAACAATTCATAAGAAACAAAAAACACAGCTCAAAAACTATAAGTGTGCAAAGTGTTCTTTGTTGGGTTGGCACACGTAATTTATAGGGGTTTATGAATTCAAATCCGACCCTTGCCCCTAAAATTTGAACATTAATGATGTTTTGGCAGCAGATCTTTAAAGATTTTAGCCTTAAATGCCGCAAGCCCTCTCCTCTTAATTGTCTTCTCGTTTTCAAATCATGAACAATGAATCAAACTATCACTTTTTGGTTGTGTTGTGCGACACCTCCCTTCGTAGCGCAACTTCTTATACTATAACTTCACCATTTTCCACGCAGCCCTCCTGTCATGTAGTTTTCCAACCCGTGCAGTGTACTTTATAGTTTGCGCTCCCTTGCAACTACCTAGAGAACTAAGACTATCTTGATATCATATAGTCATTGAGTTAGATCCCCTGTATAGGGCTTCTATCGACTGCCATTCACCCTTCTCGGAAAATGTTCTCCATTCAGCTTCGCAAGCTTAATTGCTCTTCCATATGTAATCTCTTTGATAACATATGGCCCAAGCAAGTGCATCTAAAATTTGCTCGGAAACTTAGCTAACTTGCTATAATACAATGATACCAAATAATTTATCTTGAATGTGTGAAACTTGATGTGTCGATCGTGACATGCTTCTCACGCTCCTTCTGTACATGTCGATGGAATCCAGCCAAGAACCTATCTTTTTCAAGCTCCATCAGTTGCGCGAGCCCTTCTTCTAAGGCTTCGCGATCTACCATACATGTGGAAGTTGTTATGTGAAGACTAGGCACAATATATTCCATAAGCATTATAGCTTCTATGCCATAGACTAATCAAAAAAATGTCTATCCTGTCAATTTTGTACAAGTACTCATGTACGCCCATAGCACTGCAAGTACATGCACATCCTGGTCATTTCATTGTGCGTTGCAAATCTTCGTTAGCGCGCTCTCCAAGATCTTCTTAAAGGCCTCAACTATTTCATTAGCACGAGGATGATACAGTGTGCTCCTCTGATGATAAACCTAGAACTCTTCAGTCAATGTGCTGATCGTTTAATTTAGGAAGTGTGTACCTTAATCACTCATCAGCACTTTTGGGCAGCCAAATCTAGTTAACACATATTTAAACAGTAATTTCGCTACGGTAGCCCCTGTACAATCCTTCACTAGTTGTGCCTTCACCCATGAGGTCAGATACTCCATCGCGGTGATGATATAGTGTGCACATGTCTTCTTTCCTGGGGGTTGAATTAGTCGAACGAAATCGATTGCCCATTTTTCAAATGGCTGCAATGATACTTGAGGATTCAGTGGTAGCTCGTCCCTCCATGATGGTATGCCCATTCTTTGACATGCATCACATGCCCTACAATATGTTTTAGAATCTTTATGCAGCGTAGGCCACCATAGTCCTACATGCAAAATATTTTGCGTTGTCGCCTTACCTAAATAGTGTCCTCCCGCAGCCCCTCCATGAGCTTCAACAAGGATTCTATTACATTCAAAATCTAGCACATACCATCGGAATATCTTATCTGCACCCATTTTATACAAATGTCCTACGATTACTGAGAAATCAGTCGCGCACACTACTAACTCCTTATTTTTCTAACTGGTATATCCTTCTGGCGTCATCCATGTAGTCAGATATTGAACAATATAAATCAAAATGGTTATCGACTATGCATACCATGAAGAGTTACATGTCAGGAAACCCCTCCTCCAAATTAGTAGGCTCCTCCATAGTTTCGATTCACGATAGTTGTTCAGGCCCTGCATTCAACCTTCCTGGCTTCACAATCACTTCTGAGTAATACTCTTGGAATAGAAGCAACCATCGACAGATCTTCCCCCCCAACACAAGCTTATTGACCAGGCATTTCAAAGCAGAATCATCCGTGAACATTTTGAAATGTCTACACAACAAGTAGTGTCGAAACTTATGAAGTGCGTATACCATGGCCAATCCTTTGTGCTCTATTGTTGAGTAATTCTTCTCAGCCTTGATAATTTCCTTCTCGCGAAGGCTATAGGGTGGTCCATCTCTCCCTCACCGACCTGCGTCAACACTACTCCCAACACAATACATGAGGCATCAACGTGCACATGGAATTCCTTCTTCCAGTCCAGGAAGACCGAAATTAGCGTGGTCATCGTTTTCTCCTTCAATACATCCAAACTATGTTGATATTCCTCATCCCAATAAAATGTAGCACCATTTTTCAACAGTTTCTCAATAGGCATAGTAATCTAAGCATAAGCCTTGATGAACTTTCTATAATAGCCGGTATGTCCGAGCATTGTGTGCAGCTGCTTGACACTTCTTGGGACCTCCATATTCACTATCATTGTGATCTTGAAAGGGTCCACCACCATTCCTTGCTTTCACACCACATGACCCAGCAAGATCCCAAAGGGGACACAAAATAGACACTTTTTCAGGTTTAGTGCGATCTAGTATCTGCAGCATGTATCTAGCATCAGGCACAAACTTACTACATGGTGCTTGACTAAGTCGAACACCGTCCAGTCATCAAAATACATCTCCAAGAACTTGTGGATGAACTCTTTAAACGTTGCTATAACTACACGAGAGAATATCGTAGGCGTGTTCTTTAGTCCAAACGGCATGACATTATACTGAAAACAACCCCATTCAGTCACAAAGATTGTTTTTCTCCTTTCCTCTAGCGCGATCTTCATCTAGTGGTACCCCGAAAATCCATCAGTGAATGAGTAGGCCTCTTGCCCTCCAATGTTATCCAATACCTCATCAGTAAACGGTGTCGGTAAAGGATCATGGACACAAGCATCGTTAAGCTTCTTTAGATCTACACAAATCTGTATTTCTCCCTTCTACTTATTTTCTTGAACCACCATCAGGCTCACCCACTCAAACTCTTCGAGACATTCAATGATTCCCACTTCTAGCATCTTATCTAACTCCAAGCGAACCTTTTCCTTGTATTTGGGATTAAGGCGATACAATCTCTGCTTAATAGGCTTCAAAGTGATTTTCATCATAGCCAATTCACTTATGATTCCCTTCAGATCCAAAAAATTAGTAGGAAAAAGATCCTGGTACTCGCGAAGTAACTCGACAACGTCATCCACTGTGGCATCATCCCAGTAATCTCCAATCTTCACAAATTTTGGCTCTGCTTTAGTACCCATGTTTACATGCTTGGTTTTCAATGATGTAGTGATGTCCGGGTTCTGTATTTTCCTACCTTCAACCTCGCAATGGCCTTCTTCCTCCAGAATATTGATATTTCTTGGATCTTCCTCTTCCCCCTTAGCGGTCACATTATAGCATTCCATTGCATGGTGGAGCTCGATGCATCAGTCTGGTTGAACCAACTCCAAAGGGTATTGTGAAATTCTGAAGATCACTGCCTTGATCTCCTGCAGAGCTTCAACAATGCATTCGAACCCATCTTCAAAATTGAAGGTCATTAAGAATCCTTCCCTTAATATATCCCACTCCGTGGTGCCATGGCGGAGCACCATTTCCAGGTACCAATTCATAGGGATTGTATCCAAAGTATGAAAGAATAAGTGCACCCTCTGACTACGACTCTGTTCCATACACTTTAGTCCACTTTGTTAAATGATCGAGCATGCCATTTCTCCCTTCATATTTCTCAGTCAGTTGACTTTTCGGATGACCAAATTGCAACCTCATCATTCTCCTGTAATCTCATCATTCATAAAATTTGTCCTTGTGCCTACCCCACCATTGTGCACGCATAGCACACAAAGCCAAATCTAATGGTTGGGAGCGGTGATCCTTAGGGACTTCTCGTTCAAAAGCATCCAAACTTATCTACGTCAATTAAACCATCATAATAGGCTAAATTTCTTACCTCCGATGACACACAATGCAATGATTTAATCATCATGTTTCAGCGTAGCGCAGGTACTTCATGCAACCTATTCTCCCAGTGCTCCAACTCTTCATCTGATTCTGAGGTACAAGAACTTTCTCAGTCCCATGCAATCCATCCATCAGCTATTGGGTTAATCCAGTCTTGGTCTCACGTTGTTATTTTTTAGATCTGATCCAAGTCATCATCACTCTCTTCATAGTCATGGACCAGTTCAGTATAGCACACTCCATCCATAGCGTCCAGCGTTACGACAACTCGAAGCAATTTTCTATCAAATGACATCGTCCTCTTTTTTAAGTTGATGACTCCATTCCTGTCAATGGCCGAGTCAATTCCAAGGAGTGTGGGATATGGGTTTTTGTTGTCAATAATCTCTATTACTTCAAAATCAACCAGTGCGCTCGCACCTTTGATATCCACTGTGACTCCGTGTAACTATCCCATAGGGATTATCTTTTGTTGATTTTCCATTCTAAGCTAGATCAGAGACCATTGCAATGCAGGTCTCCCCATTACCTCCCATGTATGTTTAGGCAAAATGTTCGCATCAGACCCCAGATCCAGAATGACCTAGTCCATATCATAATCTCCTATCTGTGCGGTGAGCCTCATCTTGCACCCTGTTCTTGCTTTATGTTTGCCAATTTTTCTTACCACTTGGTGTCCAATAGGGGCACTTTCCCTGCGAGTGCACTTGTTTATTAACTCTTGTAGCCCCTTCACAACCTTACTATTGCGCATTAGTTTCATACAAGTCTCTAAGAACATGGTAAGGACAGAGGGATCGACCTTTGTGGGCACATTGGTCTCTTGGACTCTGTTCTGGCTTCCTGAGGTAGATGCCTCAACTAAGCTTTTCTTAGCCTCCATAAACGTTTCCTTTGTGCTCTAGATAAAATCCAACCCCTTTTTCGGGTGGCTTGCGGTCCCATATGTCTTCTTCAAGTTGTTTTGCCTTATCATCCCCCATTGTTACTCTACTTCTCAGCACGATATTGACATTTGAATCTTCCTCGCGGGGCTCAGTTCTCATCATTTGTAAGTTCTGCATAGGTTGTTGAAGCTGCCCCTTCTTCTATGCATGTTAGTTATTCGCATAAGGCATTCTTCTATAGTGTGGTCAAACTGGCTGTAGTATTGGTAGGATGCGTGTGTCTGATTCTTACACTCCCACAGGTAGTGCCCTAGTGTCCCACAATTGTAACAATTAACCTATTCGAAACCTCTATTAGGACCTCCTCCTCCTCTGCCTCGTCCTCTCCCCTGATATCCTCTACTCACTCCCCCAGTGCCCTGATCCAGAGGCTGAGTTTCTGCTTGCATTTGATAGGTAGGTGTTCTTTCCATCATCATTTCATAGCTTTGACAATGGCTATTATCATGACCCACTAATTTTGAGAAGTTGTAGAACAACTATTACACTGTTTGAATGAACTTTTGTAGTAAATGACAATTATTCATTACATGTTTCCTAGCCACCTAACAAATAGCACAGCATAGTGCAGGCCCCGCACTTGTTCCCACTTGAGCTTCCTGCCTTAGGGGAATCAGTCCCCCTCCTATAATATAGTTTGCGAAGACAGGGCAGTGGTCTTTATCATGCCCCTGGCTCTTACACTTCAAGCACCAAACTTCTTTGCGCACCTCTAGCCTAGCCTCCTTCTCGTTCTTCAAGATCTGCAATTCCAAGCAGAGGTTCTGCAACTACGAGTGAATCCGTTGGACTCCCAAAGTCACGTCCTGAATAGGTGTCTCATGAAATATCATCACGATTTCCAAGGCTTCTGCCTGGGTTCCTATATTTTGCTATGACAAAACAATCCTTGGGTGGGGCAGAAGCAAGGTTATAAAGTGCTTACAGTGCTGACCATCTATGACCTGCATATTAGCTTCATGAATCACACATTTCAGCCTTTGATCTAATTCCCAAGGCGTCTCAACAACCTTCATCTTGATTTCCTTAAATCCAATTATTGACTGTGATTCAGACTTAGGCTTACTAAACTCTTTATTTAAGGCATCCTTAGTGCCTGCTAGTGTTGCTAAAGGATGATCAGCACAGTGCTTAATATACCATGTTAACGCATGATCCTGCAGAGTAGTAACCAAGTGTGTCTTCTTTATGTTGTCATCAGTGATATGCTACGCGGTCCACACAACATTCACAACAAACTAGAACTGATCTGTGTCTTCCCTCCCTATACCCTTGAAAATTGACAGCTTTATTTAGTTCGACATATTAACCAGTGGTGGGGGTGGTGGTGGCGGTGGTGTGGGAAAGGATGTATGCTATGGAGGTGAGGGTGCAAGAGTGCCCCAACAAGGTAAAATAGTGTACATAGTGCACACATACCTTTAACAACAATCTCTTTGAGATCCTTTAAAATTCTATGCAATTTTTCCAAATAAATAGCAACAATGTTTCTCCCATCAATTACTCGAGCGAAAAGGTATTTGTCTTCATGAGGGCCAAAAGCTTTGACAATGTTGAGTGCTCTAGTTCCATGTACTAGATCGAACCCAATAGAAGATACAAACTTCAAATAAATGATGGTCCTAGGGTAAATGGTATATGATAAAAGGTTTCCCTCAGGGAAATATCATTAAGGCTCCAAAGGAAAATTATTGAGGAGGTCATAGATAGATCTAGGAGTTGGTTATACTTTTATGATGCAGTAAGAGGACACTTCATATGAGTACTTATCTTGAGTTATTATTAGCAGTAAGAGGACACTTCATATGAGGAGAGTTCTCATGCTTAATTTACTAAATAATGAGAGAAGGAAATATTTAGTTATTTTAACCAATGTCCAAGACTGGAATCATGAAAGCACTGGCCTTGTACAGATCTAGATCCAATTTAGGCTTAAGAAGCAAGAGAAGGAGCAGATCATCACTGCCTAGTCTTTGATTATTTTTTAGCAATCAGTGTCTTCTTCTCTTCCCTTGTATCCAACCTTCCGAGTTGTATAGCTTTTGTTAGAGACCTTCAAAGTTCAATAAGGAATGAAGTAGTGACATATTATCATGTCTCTTATGGTTCATGGAACAAGCTTGATCTGAAATTTTATAAAGAATTTTAATTGTTGAGCATTCAACTGATACAGTGATTTCTCTATTTTCTCAAGGATTCACTTTTAAGATAGCTAGTTTCCCAAGATTTAATCTTAGATTATCTTTCTAGTGTTCATATTTCCCACTATCCATCTCATCCATCAAACATAAGGAATTGGACCATTCATATATGCTCTTCAAAGTATATTTTTACATATTTCAAGCACTGACTACAGAGATAATTTCATAGATTTGAGAAATCTGCGTGCTTATTTGCAACATTCAATTTCATATTTGCATGTTGTTGTTGTTGACTTGAAGCCCTACTTTGCATATTTTTAGTGTTTTGATCAACAATCAAGGACACACTCTCATATTATCAAGCAGTCATTTTGAAATGAGAAGTTTGTTATTAGTGACAGGGACAACAAAGTTAAATTGTTCTCAGAACACTGTGGGATTGATTACCCAAGTGGCATTTTTGAGTGACAACAGTCCAACAAAGAGAATAAAATTATGTTACTGTCCATAAATGACGAAAATATGTCAATTCCAGTCTAGAATAAAAAAATCAACAACAACATTAACCAGTTCCTAGAGCACGAGCATTTAAAAAGACAAAGAAATCCAAAACAAAATCCTAAACTAGAAAAAGAGAACAAAAATATAGAAAGTGGGTGAACTCAAAAGTATCAACCTAGATAGTATGGTATTCAATATATCAGAAGAAAAAACTTCTCCATGAAGAGAAATTGACTCATATGAATAGAACATCAAGGAGTAGAAACACCCTAAGTCATTAGTAGTCAGAGGAGGAAACATCATCGCTGACAATGACAAATTACAATAGATGTGAATATTATTCAGTCAAACTATTACGAGCTTCTTCATCCTTTATTCGCCATTAGATGTTTGTACAACCATTATCGAAGCCTCAGACTTACATCTTAGACATTCAATGACTCTTTAGGCTAATAGATCACCTGACCTGATTTGATGATACTGCCCAGGAATTGGGACATGACAACACGTTTTACTCCCCATTGACATATATTGCGGCCTCCATTTATGGGCTCTTGTACTTTGGTTGAGAAGCCTTGTTCCTCGAGTCCATTGCGACCTTGTTGGATTTGATCCTTTTATACTTTCCCTTTTATGCTATTATATTTTGTACTTCATTTTTAACTTGAGCTAATTATGATGGAGTGTGAGGTTCTACCACTAACTCACGAGGTGCCTCCACAAATGGAATATTACAATGTATCTTCAGAATTCCATTATTTTTTCGATACTATTGAAATTAATAAGATGTTTATTTCATACTTATTCCTTATTTTCCTGTGAAAAGATTGATGGGGGAGAGTTAGAAGTTAGAACTACGCATGAATTTTATAGTTGTTAAGGGATATTGTAGGATACATTTAATGTAGTCTTCTTAAAATCTCTTATGGCTACTACTTTCAAGGAGACAACCCCAAAAAATAATAGATGTTTTGTCCCTTTCTATTCCTGATGAACATACACATCACTTGAAATGTTCGCGCAAAGAAAAGGAACAACAATTTGAGATACCTTGTGCAAATTTCCAAAGATTTTGTTTAATGCATGACCAACCTTTTCCAACAACCGTGTAGTTGTTTGAGGAGGAAGGAATTTCACATCAAACTTCTCACATGCAGCGAAAAGATATTTGTTTGCCTCCTCAAATGAGATATCTTTAGGGATGTGAGTTGTGCAGCCTCTTCCAACCCTTGAAGCATGTCTATCCTTTTGAAAAAAATAAAATAAAATAAAAACAAACAATAAAAAAATAAAAATAAAAACACCTACATTTCCATTACCACCTAAACATCACAAAAAATGGCCCCAAAACAGGAACATGCACATATTGAACAAAAAGATAAATAAAAGTTATCTAAAAATTTGTTAAATGCTTGGAAATCACCTTAAAGGAGGAGTGAAATCAAATTCTATAAGATCCTTGTCCGCCCCAATGGCATGGTAAAGGAATTTATAGCCACCAGTTAGCTTATTGACCATGCCTGAGACACCCAAAGAATTTTTTTAAATCAAAATCCAGATATAAAAATATTATCTACTTTACTAAACTTTAATGATAAACTAACAATATTTCCACTCAATCGTGTTTACTTCATCTGCATGTCAAATTACTACAGTAAAACACATCAATTGACTCCATGGGGCCAAGCTTCTATAAAAATATTGTTATTTGAATTTGATAACATCTTTTCTGTTAGTTCCATCAAGTCATTCTAGTCGGCATAGGCCATGTAAAATTCACAAGTAATGAACTATGGGTTATGATTTAAATCAATGCCCTCATTACGAAGTTATTTCCTAATTTCATACGCATGCTCAAGTCCACCCACAATCAATTCTTTCAGATAAAGAACTGGAGAAATGCACATATATATCTTCATATTAAGGTCATTGTCATGAGAAACAAATGGTCTTGCAACAACTCCACTAGCTATAATATTCATCATTGGTGTTTCTACCTATTTATTATATTTGGCATAAGAGATATTATAAGAATAGAAGGAATGGGCAGCCAAGAAAAAAAGGTTTAATGCTATTTTAAGTAAAAAGTATTATCACTGCAATCAGAAAATATTTGCAGACAATAGTATAGAATACAAAATGTTGTTACCTGAAGAAAGTCAAGGTCATCATGGAATTCCTGCACATAAGATATTATCTTTGCTCTTGTTTTGAAGATATGCCTAACCTCTGAGTTGACCATCAAATCTAGATAACATTGCCGATATTTGGTTTCCTGTCAACCAAAAATCCACAGCAATCAAACTGTGAGTAAATCAACTTGACTCTTCTAGCGATTAATGCAAAAGAAATGAAGAGTCAATTTTTCCATCCTATTAAACAACGTATTCAATACAAACACCAAACTAGAGTTTGTTGAATATCACATAATGGTCCAACAAACTAAATGCTCATAAGAAGAAATTGCTAACACCATAAACATAAATGTATGGTAAAAGAATATTCAGATAAAAAATAACTATTTAGGGACACAGATAATTTAAAAAAAAATGAAATACCTGGTCCTTCAAAACATATCGTTTAGATTTTCTAGGCTGACCAGGAGACCATATATCAGTCGTTTTATCTCCGTCATTTTCCTGAAACAACAGAGGAAAGATGATATAAATGTTCTATATTGTAAGATAAATTATAAATATAGAAATCTTAAATTATCCTTGGAGTATTCAGAAACATTTTTCTCAGCTTGGTGGTCTTTCGCCGGGAGATCTCTTTGCCTTGGAATCATGTGTAGACAAGGTGAAAGAACTAAAAAGGATACATGAAATATGCTAAGTTCTCCCCTTTTTTTGTTTCCTTTAACACAACCAACGGAAATTTCCATTTACTCATGATTCAATATCCTATATAAGAGTTTATAAACAACAATGTAAATAAATCCCATGTGAACAACATAAATCTGCTTTAAACGAAGAGAAAAATAGAAATAAATCTCTAGTATTGCAGAAGAATTTCAAGTTATCTGATCTCATAGTATGGGGGACACCTGAAAATGGGGTACATCTTCGTCTCCTTTTCCTGAAGGTGGCACACTTGGCAGATCCTATCAAGTCATGGTATATGCTAATATGGAACCAATGATAGCTGACCAAGGGTTGTCCCAAAGGGATCCTGAATGAGTGCATCTAATTCCTTTGCTCCCATTTTGGTGCTCCCGCTGTGTATAGACATCAATGTACCAAACACATTTCCATTGACTTGCTTTTATGGTTATTCAGTGGAAATTAATATGTTGATCTTATCTTATCATTTCTGCATATATGGGGGAGAAAATGATAATGTTATTCCCCTTTTCTACTTCTCGCATCTTCCTTCCAGTTGGTTAGGCCTTGCCTCTTTGGCCCAATCCCCGATGTCCCCCTTGCTTTCCTGGCTTGTCGTTGGCAACTTGTCTCCTTTGGTTAACCTGTTTCCTACCTTTGACCTATCCCCAGTATTTCTAACATATATTCCTAAACGTAACCAGTGGGAGAGAAAGAATGGTTGGAAACTTAGAAGGAAAGCATGACATTTCTTTTAAAGGTCTAGGAGAATTAGTTTCAAAGGAAGAAACAAAAAAAATTGTGGGATTATTTCTCTGACAGGAAGGAGAAGAGCTTAGGGGTAGCTGGTTGAGAATAACTAACTTATAGTTGGTAGGGCCGTGATAGATCTTTACACATTCCAAGAGAAAAAGGATAATTATTTTTTGGGTATCAAAGTTAGTACTGGTTAAATGTAATAGAAGAGTGACTAGAACAAAAATTGGAAACTATATAGTATGCAAATAATTATATGATTATTGGAAATAACCTGGGATGGTAGAGTTCTAATACGTGACATGGATACAACAACATTAATTTAGAGCCAGAGCCAATAAGTGTAGACAATGGAAATGATATAAGTAGGTATTTAGAAGCACCTATGTACAGGTAAAAATAATTCTAGTTTCTATAAAGATGTTATGGTTTCTTGTTCAAATATTATTAATTGAATTCAAGTTTCCAGAAAAATACTTTGGTTTCGTGTTTGAATATTATTAATAGATGGGATTCCCCAAGTATATGAAGTAATTAGTAGGAATGCTATTGTACAAGGAATAATTGTAGTAAAATAAAAATTAAAGAAAAAGAGGGGTATGTGCACAAAAGATAATGTGTGTGTGCGTATATATATAAAATTATTAGTAGAACAACTTGGTGAACACGCAAAGGCCAGTTCCTATGCTGGTAACAGTCCTTGGAATTGAATAATTGTGCCTCAGGAATGCAGAGTTGGGTCCATTATGGATTTCGCCAATCTTCCTGAAAATATAACATTATTAAAAGAAATAAAAGAAAGGGCCCGTTTATAAATATATGGCATGTAAGAAGCATTAGAAATATTATGGATGTTGAATGACAATATATAAACGATACAGGAAAAGTTTGACAAGAGAGAATTCCTTCCAAAAATGATAAAACTTAGAGACAATTGCAAATTTCAAGGTTTGAATTGCCAGTGATTTTTGCTACATGGTAACCTATGGATTATCAGGACAACTCAAATTATCTTTTTTTTTTACATCACAATTTAAAATTAAAAATGCAAGAATTTAACTCTAGCAGGATTGGCAACCCTTTTCAAGGAAATAAACGATATTGAACATCTATACTCATAATAACAAAAAAACTAATTATTACTTTTCAAAAAAATAAAACTTATTTAAACGATATTGAACATGTATACTCATAATAACATAAAAACTAATTATTACTTACTCTCGAATGGTGAATCGAGCAAATTAGACTAAGTCAAGGATGAGGGGTGTGGGTAGTTACCAAAGAAACCCTCTAAGTCATTGTAGACATTTATCTAAGGCCAAATGACATTTGATGTCGATCATTGGACACATCAGACCACCACATGTAATGACAAGAAATTTCATCGTATGCCTGGTATGGATTTACTTTGGCTATAGGTTGAAACATCCAGAGCCTTAGAGCCTTGGCCAATATAATGTTATAGTCACAACAAACCATTAGTATTAAATTAAGCTCTCAATGATAATGCAAGAGATTTGATGATAATACTGCCAAACAATACAACACATAACACAAAAATTATTTCAATGTCAATACGGATGAGTCAACCATGAAGGGAGAGGGAGCTAAAGGTGCGAACTTGAATAGATATTTTTAAGAGGTCGATAACACCCCAGTGTTCTATGCCACGGGAAATTAATTTATAGGGTTAAAAGCAACATTTGATGCATGCCACATTAAGAGAGTAGGACTCTCTACATTTAAGTATAAAATTGAAATAATTCATATATGGAAACAAAAGTACATGATTATAAGTTTATGTTCATATATGTTTATGTTAAAAAAAAAGAACAATTATTAAGACAATGTGGGTTGTAGAGAAACTAGTCCCTGCTGAAGGGCATGATTATAAGACAAAAGGCTATCAATTTTCGTAGGGGTTGCTAGATGGGGAATCCAATCCATAAGAGATTGATGAATCGAGAAGCTCTCACTCAACCAACTGAACAAGAATGATCCAATAGTTAGCATACCTTTGATGAATCTTGGACATTGCAGTACCTAACTCGGCTCTTAAAAATCAAAATATTAAAGTTGGGAAGATTGTTGACATAACCTATCTATTGTAGTGAGACAATTGGAATATAGAGACCCACTTAGAATCTGTAGTTTCTCAAGAAGTTGCCAAAATTGCTCCAAAACCTTTAAAACCCCAAGAATTTCTATTGTTGTGGGTGTGATTGCATTGGTATGTGGAGGAATCGTGACAATCATTTTCACGTTCTCATGGTTTCGAAAAAGAAAAAATAAGATTAACAGTTCTTACAAGACAACGAACAATAGAATAAATATTGATAACTGAAAGGATTTTGGAAGGAAATATATCACTTCATTGATTAGTCTAGAGTACTCAAATGTTGGAATACTTTAGCAGATGAAGGAATAGGTTGTGAATGTTTCTAAAGTTTTAGATTTAATATTGAGGAAATTGAATCTACAACAAAGTATTTCTTTGAAAATAATTTGTTGGGGAAAAACAATTATTGTGTTGATTACAAGGGGGTATTGAGAGACGGGTATTTTGTGGTCATCACAAGCATCAGTAAGATGAATTTTAAGATGAAGGAATTATAATTCCAAGAGTGTCTCAAGACTCTTTCGTTACTTTGGCATGAAAATTTGGTGAGGTTAAGAGGTTTTTGTTGTTCCAATGGTACAGATGAGTGCTTTCTTAAGTATGATTTTGTACCCAACAGAAATCTATTGCAGTTTCTTGATGCAAAAGACGGGAGGGTACTACACTAGCTTGCTAGAGTAAGGATAGAACACAGTGTTGCGAAAGGTAAGTCTCAAACCGTTATTTGTAGGAGATTTCCTTGTTGGTTTTCTTTTGGTTTTCTTTCAGATGTTAGTACGCTGATGAATCATACATATTTTTCCTTAACTAACACATTCACATAGCATAAATGGTGTTACAGCAAGCATAGTTTCATTAGATAGAGCATGTGGCTAGGAATCCATTATAAGTGAAAATAATGTTAAATGTGGGTGGAAATTCTATTGCTACAAGACCAAATTATTCTTCTCTTATTTTAAAAGTTGATGCTCAAGTTATTCACTTGTCGCGTAGAAATTGTGTAATAAAGCCAAATATTTAACTTTCAACCTTCAACCCATTATGGTTTAAGCAACACTTTCTTGAGTTTGCGATAGCAAACATATGATGTTCATATATGTTGGTCTATTCCAAATTCAATATTTATGAGACCATGGTTGAAGGTCTTATTGATGGTCAAAATGACCCAAAGTTATGCCAACCTTTCTTCATATATCACCATCTTTCTCCAAAGTTGTTGCAGAAAAAGTCATTGACATCAACTCAAAGGAAAAGTCTCTGTTGCAAAGTTCTCTCAATTTGTTGCAGGAAAATTCATTAACATCAACTCGGAGGAAAAGTTTCATCAGGAAATTTCAGTGTGACCTGAGACAATCAAGAAGCTCAATGATTATAATGAGTTAATGAAAATTGTACCATTACCAAGCATGTCCAACACAAAATATTGAATACCATTGCATCATCATACAAATTAAAATCCATAATTAACAAATTCCTAAGATTTAGTAACTAGAGATGTAAAAGACCTTGCATTTTGTATATTCAAAGAATTCCAAATACAATAGAGGAAAAAAGTAGCTACAACTACTTAAGTCTCTAAGATATTTTAGTAGAAAGAAAGAAACATTCATCAACGACTAAATTATTCACTAAACACCAAACCTCATTCACAATGTATCATAACCAATTAAATTATCCTTGCTAAAAGCAAACTAGGTGGTGAAGGCTTAACACCATCTTACAAAAACGATGGTGATTGATTCCTACACCTATTCAAAGAGTCAAACTATTCCAAACCTAGTAAAAGTTCTTAAGGGCTTAGTTTCCATCAATCATATATTCAACTTGTAGATTAGTAGAGAAAGTCCTTAAAGACCACCAAACCACCCAGTTGCAGTACCTTCTAAACATATCTGACATTCCAAATGTCCTTCATCATTTTTAAATAAAAAATAGATAAAATTATTTTATCATAGAGGTGTATGGAAAATGCATCAAAGAACCTTTCATATTTTCTTTATTTTCCTGTCATAAATGAAGGAAATTGCAACAATATTATAACCAATTAAGATACAACAAAATATTCTAAGGCCTATAGTTCATTTTTAGAAAGTAAATTTTTAGTACAAGAGAAAACCCCACAAATCTAAGTGTTGTATTATTACTGATCAGAGGGCCCAAATGTAAGCTCAAGGCACAAAAAAGAATTAGAGATAATTTTGGTGTGTGAATTATGGTGTCATAAGTCAACTATTAAGCGTGTTGGTATAGCTCTCTGAACTATTGCACAAATTGAGTTAATAAGATCAAATTTGAAAACATAACACAAAATAGTGCAAGTAAACATAAGAACCAGAGAAACGCCAATAAAGCTTAGTTTATATTACAGTTTACCCCAGTTGTTTTCCCTAATATTAAGTTGTTAGATACATACATAAATTGGCAGTTAAAAGCATACTTAAAAAATAGAAATTGGAAATCGATCTACAATAGCCAACCTAACATGTCATAAAGGAGAAATAATAAAACCCTTTACAGGAAGAAGTTTCCAAACAAGTTGTAATATACAACAATTCCATGAGTTTGTAGCATCCACTTGATTATTGACTTATCATCGGAAGATACCCAATTCACAGATTACATGGATATTAAATACTTCAAGAACCTAAGTTTTAACATATCTTTCATACAATGCAAATATGCCCTTTTTGGTAGGAGCCCTTAGTTGAAAACGTTTTGCAGCATATGTAGGCTTTGTAAGCTCATGTTTAAGTTTTGAGCTTAGGCCATATTTGAGCACAATCCCATATTTTCTTTAAAGGAAAGAAAGAAAATTACAAATGATTTCTAGGACTTTTATTCAATCTGTAATATGAGGAAGAGATAAGGAACTTACTGGAAACATATTTTTTGTGACTTGCATATTATAGAAATCATTTACAACATTCTGTTTGTATGATGCTAAGATAAGAAATGGACTAAAAATTAATATTCTTTCTATCTTTGTTTCAAACAACATGCCTTCCTTGTATTGAATATAAACGACACTGCATATTGCCTATCAATACAAGGTCATTGGAGCATCAATCAAATATCACGCTTGCAATGATGGTCATCTGCACCAAACTAACAATTCAATATTTTTCAAAAAATTGTTAACAAGTTTGAGTGCTTCATGCCACTTTCTTCCCATTTATCTCATAAGGCTATCACAAGGAAATATGTACCGCTAACCTTAGCAACTTCTCTAGATCTGAGTCCAATTAAACCATGAATTGACGACTCCTTATGTTATCAACGACTCTAGTAGGTATTGATTTTCACATTTGTTGTATGTAGTATACCTCACCAACCAAGATATATAATGAAAAAAACATCTTAAGTATACATTCATCTAACATATCAAAATACATCAGTTGAACCATTAAGCAAATCTATGCACTAAATGAGAACTGTAAATAAACCTTCTGCACTAATTCAGATATTTAGAAAACCCTAATATATGCATGGCAAACATATATCACTCGTTGTTAGTGAAGCTGATAAATATCTTCTTGCAGTCTAAAGTATAATACAATATGATAGAAACTCACTCGATTGATTTTATCTATGTAGTTGCACATATAAATACATGTTGAGATAGTCATCATGCTATTCAATTCTTTAATCTATTAACACTAACACTTAGGATTGTACTTTTTATATTTCTTGGTCTTGTACTTGGTGCAAGATTGAAGGGAGAAATTTTGGAAGGAAAACTAGTGCAGTTGGCTTTAGAGTGAATGATTCCCAAATGATGAAAAATATCTAGAGATACATTTGGTGAGGGTGACTAGACTTGCTGAAGAAGATGAGATAGGATTGGTGCATGGAATCCACCACCCCAGACACCTTCATTTCAACATTTGCATGACCTTTTGTCTATTCCAATTCGCTTGCAATAGGATAAGTTAAATATATTAGTGAACTAATCAACATGCGAGGTAGTCCCGATTCCAAAACAAGCATGGAATTATGTTTGACACCTCCAATATGGTGGGTTTAGATATTTTCATATAGGTTATGATTCCTTATGCGAGTGGATTATGTTTACTTTTTTTTATAGTTAGATTGCATGAAGAAAAGCTTTAAGGGTTAATAAAAGTGGAGAGTTTATAAGTGTGAAAAAGGCATTTTCCTCTCTAGTTGGACAATTCCACATCATATAACGTGTTGAACTAGAATGGAATATCCCTATAATGGTATTTTTTTTTCCAGCAAGTGCTCTAATCAATGGATAAGTGTTACAAGAATCAAAATATGACATTTCTCTCAGCATACTTTGTACCTCCAAATAAAATTGCTAGAATCAAAATATGACATTTTTCTTAGCATACACGGTACCTCCAAATGAGATTTATATCGATCCTTCCAACTCCACCATCACATACTACCAAATGAAATTTCTATCAATCATGTATTTTGATGTCATCTTCCCTCGAATGTTTGCAGTTTTATGTGAGATGCACTAACGAAAGCTTAGATGGAGGCGTTAGGTAGCTTCGAAGAGTCTTAGATACCACTTACACCATCACTAACCACAACTCCATTGTCATAGCTAAAATTATTTTCTTTGGAGTTGAATTTGGGTGTTCAAGCTAAAGCATTCAAATTTGATGTTGGGTTGTTAAGCTAAAGCAGAGGAGAGGTTGTGTACCCTGCTAAGAAGTGTGGAGCTGCGACTAAATCTAAAGGTAGCTACTGATTTTTCTCATGAGAAGAATAAGAACACTAACAAGTGTCTCATCCTTATATACAACACCAACATGCACACAACCATATGTCCCTCTTTACTGTTTCCATGGTTACATGTAGCATTTAATGTTTATAAACTAACGATAGCATTATTTTCAAATATTGGAAATACGAATCAAATAAATACATGGAACAAAGATATTGTATGAATAATATCAATGATATCATTTGTCTGCCTTGGGAAGAGGCCAAATAATACCATCAATTATCTTATTTGTCCTCAAAGTTAAATTGATAAATTGATAGGTTGAGAACAACGATCATTTTATGAATAAGGTAAGGTTCATAAAACCTTTGGATTAAAATGCACAAATACTAATGATAAATAATACAATCGATTACTATAGTCCCATGTCATAGACATCTGGGACTAATGATAAAAATACTCCCATCTTCATGTCTCACTCATTAAAGTCCAAACTCTATAGAGAGACTATCAACTATAATCAATTAATCAAGTCTCAATGAATTTGTTGCTCTGTTGAAATATTTTGATTTTTGTAATTATATATATGTAGTTGACGTTATTTGTTGTCTAGAGGTAGTGTGTTTTGAGTGCACTCTAAAGATGTTCTTCAAAAAATATATATCTTTAGTGTTCCTGAGGGTTTTCAAGGATCCCTAGTGAGGGATGTTACATGCGGAAACGCTTTAACGCTTTCTCTACGCCACTTCCATAATCATCTTCTATGTTTCAACATTATTTGTTTGTTTGATGTTGTGGAAAAGCTAATAGATAATTTTCAATGGCCTGGTCAACATAAGTGTGGACGCAGCCTCAGCCATGAGTGAGAATGATGAGTCATGAAGATAGGGTTAGTTTTGAGACTCTCCTTCGAAGGATCTAGATCTGGACATATGGAATTTATTGGGCTTCACTGATGAGCTTTGAACACCGTTATTCTCCCTTCATGGGGTTTAAACACATAACCATTAAATGGAGTCAATAAAGTTTCTTTAGGTAATTATCACATCGATAGCCCATAAAATATATTTTTCGGGATCTACAGAGTGAGTCTAGTAGGGAAAATAGCTTTTCAAGGCTTTGCATGGTGAGTCCACTCCAACGGTCCCGGTGTGGAGAAGGTAAGGCCATGGCTCTTTTTCAAATCTCCAATAAATCAAGAGACTCCCAAAACTCCATCCTTGCGCAAATCTTGGCTAAACAAATGCGAGACCAACAATGCCCATTGCTATAAACCCCCCTTACCCAACAATAAGATGCCTAAAAACAACAGAAACTATGGTCTTTTTAGCATTATTGTGCATCGATTCATATTTACATTCATGGAAGGTCTTCAACATTCATTGTGGAAAGAGCTATAGATTATGATGGATCAACTACTTGAGAGTTGATATCAAGTGAGTTAGTTTTAGTCTAAATGAATAAAAGCTTATCATTCATCTTCATACCATTGTTAGAAACAGGTTGGTTTAAGTTTCATCGATTTATTAATTCTTGGTGGTGCATTAAAGTATTGACATTAATATATATTTTAATGGATTAAATATGTGAAGGTGGGAATACATAACATTCCACCCACCTAGAAGAATAGAAAATGATATTTAAAATTACTAGAACTCTTGGATAAAGAAAGAGTTTGTTAAGGGTGAGATAATCTCAAAGAATATTGAGGCTTCCAAATTACATATTAATTTTCCATAGTTCTTGTTCGAAGAATCTGCCACTCTTGACAATGAGGGTAAGCTGCTAAAAATTCAAGAATTTTAACCATCTCTAGAAACGAAAAATGTAAGAACAAAAATTTGTAATATATATTACAATGACACAATGGTCTGCAGGTTGAAGGACTCCCAGTTTCAAATACATTGCACGGCTACAACATCTTGAACCCAATTTAAGGCTCCTTTTTTTATAATCCAAATTTAGCAAAAAGGTAATGGACTTACACTACATCATCCATGAATGCGAGTGACTACATGAGATCCCCGAATATGGCGTAGTTAATTTATTCTCATCATGAAACATTGGATCATGTTGATCATGCTAACATAGCTAGATTGTGGGAATCTGGTACCAACTATAATGGGGTTGTTTTAGGATATTTCAAGTGCTTATACAACGGTGAAAATTATAACCATGGCACTAAAAACAGTTGCAGCTATCTGCCTCCACTTTATGATGCCAGCAAAGAATTTGCAACCATTGATTTAAAAGACAGTGACAACAATTCACTAAGATATATGGACAAAAAAAAAAATGAGATCAATATAGCCCAAGAAACATGAGTATAAAATGTGAACAAAATAATTTAAGATGGAAGAAGTGGAAACAATGATATAACCAATAAATTCAAGATAATACACAAAACACTATGAACAGGGAATTTGTTAACATATAACGTTTTGCACTACCTCATTGTCCACTCTAGCAAAGATCTTTCTTTGAGATATTGAAGCTTCATTTACATCAAAATATGCCTTCCTAATCATGAATACATTTATATAGAATTACATTTTAACCAAATGATCTACAATATAAAACATTAGTATGGAAACAATGATTAAATGGGAAAAGGGGTAGATTTTAAATGCATGTAAGAACCAACTCCTGAGTTCAGAAACGTACACTGTAATTATACCCTCTAACAAGTTCTTCATGCATAACTCACGAAAGGTGTATCAAGAGGCTATTAGTCTCTTAGCTATATAATTAGACTATTTTTATTTGTAACTTAGCGGAATGTAAAAGATGTGGAGGCAAGTCGCATTATTCTTCTTTCACTAGGACATGACAAATGGATAAAGCAAATAGTATCAACCCCTTGGAAAAGAAAAGTTGAGAACAAAAAACACATGAACAAACAAAGAATCTAATGAGTTGAAGGGCTAAGAAACATACCACACACAACGAACCTTTCATCCAAATATTATTCTATGTTTGGAAACAAAGAAACATTTCAATAGAAATTTCAATTAGCCTACTACCACAAAGGAAATTTAAACCCCAACGTGTTGCTCCACTTCTAATTTTACCCAAAATTGCCTGATATTTAAAGGTATCACCATATCTTATACCAGAAAAAATTGAAAAAAAAAAGATATCCTTTGGAGAAATTGGATCATCAAACAAAATTGAACCATACATACTAATTAACCTTATTTTATATATTAATATTAGGATGAACCTATTTTTCTATTTGAAAGGGAGAAAATTTCATAGATGCTAACGAATCCTTATGCATTACCTGCATTCAAATGAGTTAACAAAAGTAATGGCACCAGGAGAGCGATGATATGTTTTTGGCAGAGACCTTTAATATCTTCCTCCAACATCAAGATTCTTCTTGTCCGTTGCAGCAAAAATGGAAATCCCCAATGGAGATCATTGCCTTCACAACTACTCCATTTCTTTTAGTGTCTTGGGTATAAAATTGGACTCTTTTTGACTTGAGCTATTAAATGCCATTTCATTGAGCTACCGTGATAAGTGAGAGCTATGCATAGCTCACTAAAGGTGCATCAAGAGGATATTAGCCTATTGGATATAGAATTAGACTCTTTTTATTTGTAACTTAGCGAAATGGAGAAGTTGTGGAGACAAGCTCCATTCTTCTTCTTTCACTAGGCCATGTAAAATAAATGAAATAAATAGTCTCAACCCCTTGGAGAAGGAAATTTGAGAACAAAAAATAGCATGAACAAACAAAGAATCCAATGAGTTGAGTCGAGATGGGTCTCTGTTTGTAAACAAGCATCCATAGGCTTGTTAGAGTCAATATGAATCTTTACTGGAAGTTGTGTAGTATTCACATCATCAACCACATCTAATGGAAAGGTACCAACCCCTTCTATACAAATGATGTCTCCAAATAAGGTTTAGCCAATACCAATAATATCATCTTTTGAATCTATTCTCAAACTTAAATGCTTCAAACTCTGATATAAAGAGGTCATCATCAACTACAATCATACCAAATAGATCACACATTTACTCAATTATTTATTGGAAGCTTCACCATAATCAACAAGTTCTATTGTTGGATTCATCAGTTCGTGACAACATACTTTGTAGTCACCATCCACATGTCTCTCTCCACTGAAGTCCCACTGCACAACTGACCTTCCACTAGTTCCTCCAACAATTGGAAGTAGTTTAACTGAAAAAAACTTGAGATAACTCACTTTGATTGCTACAAATTAGAAAGAACACATTATTAACTATACTCTAACTCCTCCAACTCAAATATACTGAGTAAACTGGGTGACACAAGCCATGTCTCACAAGTTAACTGCATCAAAGCACTACAACAAAACCAGCGATTTGCGCCAAATTTAGCACCAGATTTTAGTGCATTTTTTTTGTAATTGTGATGAGCAACCTGGCGCTAAATCTGGCTCTATTGTACAATTTTTAAAGCATCCTTTTTTGCACCTGATTTTGCATCCTTTTTCACACTAGATTTTGCATCATTTTTTACACCAAACTATGCATCATTTTTTGCGTCAAATTTTGAACCAAGATTTGCATCTTATTTTATGACAGGTTTTGCTTCTAGTTTTGTGTCATTTTTTGCATCTATTTTTCATTCTCTTTTGCTTCCTATTTTGTGTCATTCTTTGCTTCCATTTTTGCACCATCATTTGCATCAAGTTTACACTGTATTTTGAATCCAATTTAACGTCTTTTTATGCATCCATTTTGTGTCAGTTTTTGCATCTAGTCTTACGCCAGGTATTGTATCTAGTCTTACACTAGTTTTTGCTTCTATTTTTGCACCAGCTTTGGTGCCTATCTTTGCACCATGTGTTGAATTTGATTTAGCACCAAATTTTGCATCCATTTTTGTGCCCATTTTTGCATCTTTTTTTGGACCATTTTTTACATCCACATTTACGTTTGATTTGTCTCCATTTTTCCCATCTCATTTTGCACCATATTTTGCGTCATTTGTTTCATCCAATTTTGCATCATTTTTAACACCATCTCTTGCATCTAATGTTACATCATTTTGAGCATCCAAATTTGCATTTATATTTGCATCTTATGTTGAGTCATGTGTTGTCTCCACCTTTGCATCTTATTTTGTGTCTAATGGTACATTCAATTTAGAGCCATTTTTTACGTCTACTTTTGTATTTGTTTTTGCACCAAGTTTTGCATCCAATTTTAAGCTATTTTATGCCCCTTTTAGCACCATTTTTTTGTGTCTACTTGTGTCCAATATTGCACCATTATTTACACCGACTTTTTCATCCAATTTTGCATTTTTTTGGTGTCTAGTTTTACATCGTTTTCACCATCCAAATTTGCATCTTTTTTTGCCTCATTTTGTGTCCACATTTGCATATAATTTTGTGTCTGAGTTCGAGCCTAAATTTGCATGTGATTAGGAATCATTTTTTACATCCAATATGGCATCCTTGGTTTCACCTTTTTTCAGCCCCATTTTGCATCTTGTTTTATGTCTTTTCTTACATCTTTTTTTTTCCTTTTTTGCACCCAAGTTTGCATCCCAAATTTACACCATTATTTGCATTATCATTTGGCATATTAATTTGTCACGTTTTTTGCTTCTTTTTAACGCTCAACTTTGCATCTTATTTTACATCTAGTTGTTGTCTTTTTTTGCATCTAATTTGGTGCCCATTTATGTGTCCTTGTGTTTGCCCAATTTGATATCCTTTTGTATGCCATGTTTTGTTCCCTTCTTTGTGTCAACTATTGCACAATTTTTCACTTCTAATTTAAAACACTTTGTATGTCAATTGTTTGCATTTTGTATTAATTCCTAGTTTAACATCCAATTTTACTTTCAATTTTGCATCCATGGTTACATCCGCATTTGACTTCTTATATAGAGTATATTTTTCTTTACATATATGACCCCCTTTATAGATTCATAGTGAAATATATGATAGTTTCTAAATATCATTAAAGCAGATATCACAATTCAAAATCATTTGTAAAGAAATTTAAGAGAAATTGACAACATGCATCCAAAAAAATAACAATGTATCATTAACAATTTTCAAAACATGTATAAAATAGCAACATAATACTAATAAAATCAGTATTATTTTTAATCAAAACAAGTAAAATTCAAATATGATTAACAAATCAAAATATTTCATGAATATCGTTATTCTACGATAAATTAACAACATACATAAATCAAACTCATCGTATGATTACAAAATCAAATTGTCTCATTGATATAGGGTAAATTCACAACACCCATCTAAACATAACAATGTCATTCTACACAATAATTTCTTCATAAAAAACAATGCATGTGCATGCCTAGCTACCACCACCAAGATCATCCTCATGATCATCTTGACCACCCTCATTACTCTGATCCACATCATCACCAACACCGCAACTATCATCATCATCTCCTCCTTCACCACCATCATCCTCATCATCTCCTGATATATGTTGAACATAATTTGGATCATCGTCTTGGCAATCATTACCTATAGCATTCTGACAAAAAAAATCAATATTACATGTTAGTATTAATTACATAACACAACGCATGTTTTTGTTATACAATGTTAACCATAAAATGAGATAAGATATAATATCTAATAGTACTAAAAAATAAAATGAAATATAGTTTAAAAGTATATTGGAAATCCAACTAAGATTACATACCATAGAGTCCATCCAAACAACAAATTCAACCCATCTCTTTTACTGCAGCACCTCCTTTTCCAAATGATTTGGAGGTCTTCCATATTTTAGTTCCTATCAATCAGTAAATAGGGAGAAATTGGATAACAATGACTTTCTTCTAGTACAAAAATTATTAAAAAAATATCACATGTTTAATATACTTACAAAGGTTGTTATCAGTGCTTTTAAACCTTTCTGGCCACTACGATGAGTGACTTTTGTCTTGGTTAACCTCGCCTTGGATGCCTTGTCCTTAAACATAAACCAATTCAATTTATTTTCACACAAATACATGTCTAAGATACTTATAAGTATTAATACATTCTAAATAATGTTTAATGAAAAATTCAATACCTGAATTTTTATTTCATATATCTTATTTATAACATTTTAATGATTACAATAATACTCTTGTTACCAGATATTGTCAGAAGAAATCTTACAAGACCGCTACCTAAGAACATTGGACAGTTGAATGCATTAGTTAACATGTTTGAAGAATTCTATCTTCAAATCTAGATCCATCTCATGTGATTCCCGTATGTGGTATAAATTGTCTTGAAGGTACCTGCATCATTCGACACAAAGCTATTCAGCACAATCGTTAACAAAAAACATCACAACTACACAATATGAACGGTGCATCAAAATTGGCATTCACACGTCTAAGGTCTTTTTGGCATATCTGGTGTGGGTATAAAAGGTTTCCATTAAATCTCGTAAGCCTTTTTAACTATTATAAATAAACCACTAAAGTAAACCAAACAAATCAGTTATAAGAACTGAAAAGAAAGCTTGAAAAAAGATTGACATTTTCTAAAAGGCAAACACTAGAACACACTTCAAAATACTTTTCCTAAAATACTTCTTCAACCTAGCATCAAATTTGAAGGGCATGGTCATATTTCAATATGAAGTCATACTATATTTTCAACCCTTCTATGTTGGCAAGTTAAAACTAATGTT
>APFE030697704.1:3549-46550 GCA_000404065.3 Pinus taeda
GAGGAGCATCGTGTCTTATCTTTGTAATCGAGCTCTGCTCTATTGGAGGTTGCCCCCTCGAAGAGGCAAGTGAACATTACTCTTTGAATAATAAAGTCTTCGCTATTCTGTGCTCTGGATATATTTTCTTCGCATATTTTGTGTTATCGGTCTCTTTTCTTCGCATATTCTGTATTTGGGTATCATTTGCAGGTTAGGAAGCATAACAGTTAATCTCTCCCTCTCAACTAGAGAGGTTCAATTCATTCCTATAAAAGGAACATACCCAAGCTCCCTCTTACCTAGGGACTTGTTATCATCAACAACGATCTACTCTTCGATGGAGATCATGGTACTATCTGCTACTTGTAGAGCCCCTCCTTTTAACATCATGTCATGAACTTCAACTTCTTAACCATGGAGCCATCTTCTTCTAGAACTTCTTCATAGGGCATCAACCATCTTATCCATCACTTCCCCTCAACGAAACATTGTGTTGAACCAATAGTCATGCCATCCTTTTTTTTCATCGGGAAGTGACCTTCTAGTCCACATTTGACTATCCTTCATACAACTACCTCTTCCAAGTCATGTTTTTTTCAAGATCTTCCATCCAATTTCATGAGTACTAATTGTAGGTGACTTCTACAACTCTCTCTCTGTAGCCTTGTTACAACCCAACCAGATGCTTTCAAAAATCAACATGAACATTAAATCAAAGTTACCTCTTTATGATGGCCTTTCATCATGACATCAACTTCTTGCAATCTCAACATCCTGCACATGTATGAATTCATCTCCAAGACATTTATTACCAAGGTTCTTATTTTTCCTTATCAAAGTCTTCATACCTTCTCCATGGAGATGTCATACCTAATCCTTCTAGTCATTAGATGTTGATCTTTTATCTATATATACATCTTTCACGAACTCTTCTTCCACATATTGCTTCCACAGGATCTTCTCTGCATCGTTCCTTTATCATAGGAACCATAGTTGCCAACCAACTCATATTCTTCATGAGGTCATATTATGTTGATTTCATCTTGTCAATATGTAGAAGAGTTCAAGGTACATTATATTCATACCTTTATGTATCATTCACAAGGAAGAGTCCCTTCTTCTTCAATAATGCTCATGAGATAGAGCATTCAACCATTATATCTGCAACCATATGATGACATGACTTTACCAAATATATACATACCTCTTCCTTCTCATGGTCATCTAGACTTTCTTCTCCCAACGTCCTTTCCTTCCTTTGAAGGTGAAATTACTTCAACCAACTTGATATGCTGCACATCTTTGTCATCGTACCATCATCCTTCTAAACTGTGGATCCTACACTATGTGGAATGCAGACTATCTGTGTGATACTTGCTTCTTTAAAGAATGATGAACCCTTCTAACAAGGATTCCAATGAAGGATCTTGATGATTCATATACTGCAAATTATTCTTTCTAATGATGATGATGTATGATGATCTATTTATATTCTATCTTGCTAGATGCCTTTCTCCAACCATATAGACTGCTACTTCACTTGTCCTTCTCTGATTCTAATGTTGATATCATGAGATACTTCCTTTCTATTATGATGACAGTTTCAACCATATGAACTTTTAGTTTGACTATCCTGTCATGCTTTTATGATGATTTCATCTCTATTTCTTTTATAATGCATCCTATCATACTAGTTATGCTTTTCATCATAAATGTAAATTCTATATGCTTGAAAGTAGATTAAGTGTGTGAGATACCTTCTAATAGTGGAGGTCTATCACTTCTTCCTTCTTTGACTTCTTATTTTCTAATTCTTCCACTTCTTCGGTGATATGAGTTTCATTTTTTTCCTTTCTCTTCTTGTTGTCCTTCTTGAGTTTAAGACAATTCTTTTTGAAATGTCCATATTCATTACATTCATAGCGTTGGATCTTTGACATGTCAATCTTCTTTTGATATCATTTTTGAGGCTTTCCTTTCTTCTTTGCCATAGCTACAAATGCTTGAGTTTGTTCACTTGATCCAACATTGTTCTTCACCTTTAATCTAGTTTCTTCAATCTTGCGTAATGACCACAAATCACTGAATGGAGTGGTTTCCTTCTTCCCATAGATACTAGACACAAAGTTGCCTCATACATCAAGAAGTGCATTGAGCACAATGGTGGTCATTTCACGACCATACATTGGTTCTCCCAACTCTTGTAGTTTATCTCTTATTCGAGATACCCTCATAAGGTATGAGGCTACCCCTTCTTCCTTTTATACCTTCATCTTGTATATTTCAGTCCTTAATGATATAATTTCTCCTGTAGTGCTTACAGAGAACAATTCTACCAACTTTTTACAGATCTCTTTCGATGCCTTCAACTTTGCTACATAAGGGATGAGAGAATCCTTGAATGACTCTATGGGGATCCTTTGAGCCCTTATTTCTCCTTTCATGTACTTTGATAGCGTTTGAGATTGCTCTTGTGATGGTTTGGAGATTGATCTCGTGACATATTCACTAACTTCATTTTCTATGAGGATCAAATCTATTCTCTTCTTCCATGTAAGGTAATTCAATGACCCAACCAATTTGTTGTTCTCCTTACAGAAAGAAGCCATTATAGTTTGAGACATAAAATATAAAATACCTACTTGTCAAGTGAAGATGCTCCTTTGATGATGACATATTCAACTTAATTCCTTCTTAATGATGTTGACTTCTACTCCTTTGCTATTAACAATTGAAGATGCCTCCTTGATGATGATTTATTGATCTTGTTTATTTAAAAGACAACGTTTCTTCTTTAAGATGGGGAGAGAAAATCTTCTTCAAGGAAGTGATTCTTTATTCAATGTGAGGGAGATTACTTTGATGATGAATTGCTCTTTCTTGCTACCAATGGTTGATGATTGTAGAATTTGTAAGCTTCCTAAGAATGCTTCAAGTGTAGAGTCCTTCTTTGAATGGAGGTAGGGTGTTTGAGGTCTTCTTCTTATTCCAAGAGTTGTGATGATGTGATCCTTGTGATGTGATGTATGGTCCTCCTCAATGCTTGATGTTTTTCTTATGTTCAACCCTTTTGTATCCTTCTTCAATGGAGTGATATTAAAGTTGCATTTCCTTGTTGATGTCACCTTAGCTTTGATGACATGTAGAGAAATCAAGGGAAACTAGATTAGGGTGATTTCTCTTACTTGGATAACTGCTTGTGATGTTATTTTACTTGACTTGATGTACTTGTATTTAACTTCTTGTTATATTTATTATTATAGTGTCTTTAATCATCAAACAACTACCAAACAATGGATATTAATGAGACAAGAGGACACAAAATGTATGCTACTAGCCAGGGCCAAAACCTCTCCTCTTGAGAGGAAAACCCACAAGAATTCTTCTCTTCTTATAGAATCTTCAAATGATGAATGCCAAGACCTAAGACCCAAGACCAAGACTCCTCCAAGACCAAGCCAACCTCTTCTTTGATGATCTTGTTCTTCATTAAGTCAACCCAAGTCACACTTGTTTCACAAACAACTGCAACTTCTTCTTCTTTGATCACAGTTTCAGCCCTGCAATTGTGACTGTAATTTTTGGCCTCCCTTACCTGCAACTTTCGGATTGCATTGCAAAAACCCTATATTGGCACGTGTGAGAGAATGATGGTGAATTCATCCTCCTTTCTTCTTCATTGGTATTAGTTCTTCCTCGACAATTCAACTTGCATACTAGATCTTTATGACACCAAAATTCGACTTGATGAGAGGATTGAAATTTCATATTTGTGGCTGCAATATATGCCCTAGAATCTTCGCACGTGTGGAATGTGTAGCCCAAAAGAAAGCTTCCAAAAACTTCAACTTCCTCTTTCTTGTACTCTCTTATTCTTCGCTACTCCTAGGTCTTCTTTTCTTATCCTTTATTGAACTTGATGATGTCTCTCAAATGAGGTCGAGTACCTCTTATATATATGCTTTCCTTGGAGCTGATTTTTCATCATGAGGCTGACTTGGCCTTCCTTGTAGGCTGACTTGTTGATGGCCAGGTTGACTTGTCTTGGAGGGAGTCTCATGACACTTTTTGACATATAATATTTTTCTTGACATGATACAATATGCCTAATGGGGTCTTTCATATACGACAATGACTCAATTGACTTCTTGACTCAATGACAAAACCTAGAAGCACTCAATGGGTGCTTGACCTACAAATAATTTGACCTTGAGCATGAAATCCATGCTACATAAATAAAAATAATAATTTTTCTTTATTTTTATAATATACAGGAATCAAGAGTACATTTCATATTTATGAAGACCGAACCTAGTTACATACTTCAACAACTACCACAACGAATCCGTTACCCATTAGTGCTTCTATAATTTCATCAAAAGAATTATAAGTTGACAAAAGATGCACTATAAATACTACTCTACTTCAAACTTAACTGAAGAGTTCTACCCCTCCAATTATAAGAGTACATAGATTAGATAGATTCACATCACACCTTTTCTTCAGGGATAACATTCATGTTAGTTTTTATAAGCCCAACCAAATGATTAATGTGCTAGTAAATTTTTATACCCAAAAAGTTATTTTTACTCGTAACCCACAAAAAATTTAGATCTGAAATCTACGCACAATTAACATAGCTGAGCTTCTAACAAATTATACACAGTAGAAACAAGAAATATAAGCACATAAAATTTTACAAACCTTTTACCTTGGAAAACCCCAGTGTGGGGAAAATCAATAAATAGGGATTTTATTAGGCTTCTGAGATTAAATTTGGAAATATTGCAACATTTCTAGAGTATTTACAGTTAAGAACAATCCTAGAAAACGTCCGCTCTCCTCTGCACAATACGGCCCAACAAACATCCTCTCCCTCTACAACATACGACTTGTTTCTTCTCAACGAACTTAACCTAAAACATGACCTCTCCTCCAACAAAGAAATTAGACCTAAAGGCTCAACCTCTCTCTCTTGCAGACTTGGCTTAGGCATGACCCCTCTTTTTAGTAGATGCTGGCCTAAACACGACCCAACTTGAACACAACCCCTCTCCCTCTGCAAACTCTATCTCTTCTCCTCAGTTGCTCGACCTTCTTCTCACCCAAATCAACCCTCTTCTCTCTCACTCAATGCGATCCCCAAATTGTGTCCTTCACCCACTCATTCCGACAATTTATAAATTCTCTTATAACCTTATTTCCTCCTTGATATCTTCAAAGAAAATATCGAAGGCCAAAATTTGATCTTATCACTTTCTTTATCAGGTCAAAAAAGAAATATTAATTTCTAAAGTTATAAACTTTAGAAATTTGAGATACAAAGCCAATAATAATTAATTAAATTAATTATCATGCTTTTCTTAAATTTAAACTTACAAAAAAATTGTTGAGATAAGTAATTATTAAGGTATCTTTTGCATGCTTGGACACAAGGCCTATTCATAGACCCTTGTCCAAGCTACAATTTTAAAAATTCCTTCCACTTCTTAGAAAAACAAATTAGATTGCCTACATGAAGTCTTGATTGAGAATGATAGTACTAAATGTAAAAGTTGTAGAGAAATAGTGCACAAACCTAGTAAGCATATAGTCATGATGGTTGGTGTAGAGAGCAATGTTGCTCATAAACTGCGAAGGCAAAATGAAGAACATAGACATTGTACCCTTGAGGGTAAAACAAAATTACACAAGGAAGATTTCCTATTTTAGGAGATTTTGTCAAGTAATTTGAAGATGGCAGTGTGAAAACAATTGCAAGGTATGGATTCTATTGTAAGAGAGAAGATGATATTTCCCCCTCAATTCAATTACATAATTGACAAAATATATCCTTGAAATGTCTTTCTAGTGATCTCTGTCACATATTGGTTTTCCTTCTGAAGATACTAAATTTTTTATGAATGATCTTATTGTTCTTAGTTTAATAGTCCTAAAACTAAATAAAGTATTATTGTCCATTGAAGAAATAGAACCATTACCCTAGCAACATTTACCTTATATAACGTCTCATAATGTGTGTAAGTTAAACCATTTCTTCCTCAAAGATTTAAAAAGTTGTGATATAATCATGATGATTGGTGTAGAGAGCAGTCATGCTTAAAAATTACCAAGATAAAATGAAGGATACAAACATCCTACTCCTTAGGGTAAAACAAATTATAGAGACAAATGATTTCCCATTTTAGGATATTTTGTCAAGTGGTCTAGAGATGGAAAAGTGAAAAGTTAGGAAAAGTATAGAGTTATATCTTTTGACGAAGCCACATAAAAGGTGATATATAAGGTTCATGTAGATAGTTGTACATATGATTAATTTGATTCTATTCTTAGTTTGGTTCTCGCTGAAATGAACCAAAGACATGAAGAAAATAAAGCTAGAATATGTGTAAGGTTGACAATAGAGTTTTTGATAATAGTAGTGTCAAAATTATTGCAAAAATTATTTCCAAAGTAATGGTTGATGAAGAAATACATAAGAACTTCTGGCAAACTTGAAATCTGCAAAATATATGTTACACTGTGGATAATAGGTTAGAGAGTGAAATTTTAGAAGTGATCCTTGGTATGGTATGGTGGGTAAATATCCAAATAAATCCTTGGGGAAAGATATACTCGAAGTCACTATTTTACTAGCATTCAATTTCATTGGTATTTTGGTGTGGCATTCTATTTCGAGAGAATAAAGTCCAAATTCTCAATGGTGTCCCTACTTATCTTGTTACTTCTATGGCTAATAAACTAAAGGAAAAGAAAGCATTATCCTTTTCTCAACATATTTTTTTATTTATCTTCGAGATATGAATATATTCATTACATGCAAAATTTGATATATATTTCTGGTGACAATAATGATCTTACAATAAGACTAGCTATGTTTGTCGTTATCCTCGAGCAATAGCAAAAGATGTTATGCTAAGCTAGTTGTTCATCCAATAAATATGAATTCAATGACTCTTACAACTATTCACTAGGTGATTGAATATGTTGGCACTATAGCTTGCAATAATAAGAAGCCAGGGAAGACTATTAATGGTCTACAAGAGTTGCCAATTTCTAAAGTATGTTTTTAGCGAGGAAGAAGGGAGTTTGGTTGCAAAGTCCAAACAAAAACAAGAAAGCATCTCAAGAAATGCCAAGGTACATGTCCTCACAAGAAAAATATTTTTTTTGGAGAAAGGAAATTATGGTGTTAGAACTAAAAAGAGTTATCTTAAATACCAACCAAAGAAGAATCATAATAAAAAGATTTATTAGAAGAAAGTTTATTGTTTCAATTGCAAGAATTTGGGCATTGTGCAAATGATAGTCTAGATAGGAACAAGGATTTTGGGAAAGATAAGAAATGTATTATAAAATGATAAAAAAATGTATTATGAATGTCTAGCCTCCACAACGAAAACTCATAATTCACAAAACAATCATTATTTTGGATAATAAGCCAATTTTTTTTCTTTCTTTCTTTCTTGTTATAGTTATTTATGGTAGGATGGGAAAATACTCAAATATTATTTACGAAGAGCGATTCACTTGAAATAGCTATTTTACTAACATTTGGTTTCATTGGTATTTTAAAATGTTGGTGGGATTCTATTTTAACTGAAAATCAAGTCCAAATTCTCAAAAATGGTCTTACTTATCTTATATTGCTATCATCAATGAAACTCTTGGAAATATGGTTGATAAAAAGGAAAACAAGCAATATTCTTATCCCATCATATTTATGATTTATACTTGAGGGGAGATTTTTTTTTTATACATGCAAGAATTTTTATATCGACTTAGTGACATAGATGATCTTAAAATGAATAATTACTATGTCAATAGTTATCCTCTTATAGTAGCAAAAGTTGTATATGATAAACTAGCTATTCATTCCATAAATATAAATTCAACACGTCTCGCAAAAATTCACCATTTGATTGAATCATTTACCACAAAAGCGTGCAATGATAAGAAGTTGGAAAATACTATTGATGTGTAGTAGGGGCTTCTATCACAAGCTTGCTTAAACTTTGGACTTGCTGTGTCTCTTCGCTTGCCTTAGTTAATCGACCTCTGGTGAACCCAACGTGAACCCAACACGAACCTACTTGGTTTTTTCACACTCTACGACCTTACACACGGCTGCCTCACCTTCCAACGGTCTGGCATCCCTTCAAACCTTTGGTGAACCTCTGGTGAACTTCCAGTGAACTTCAAGTGAAGATAACAAGACAACTACTACACAACAGACTTTTTAAGATAGCACACAGGTATTCAAATGCGGAAAATTTCTTCTCATATTTTTTCTCAAAATGGATTCAGATTACAGAGAGTATTCTTTTCAGAGATATACTATGGTTGCATTTATCAGACTTTTGCTTCCCATAGAAGAGTAAGCATTACTGAAGGCTTCCTGGCAACACATAGGCTCTGTCTAAGAATATATAGACTTTGAAATACTCAAACTTCTAATAGATTTGGCCACTTTAGGTTCTTACCATTGCCGAGCACACTGATACGTAGGCTTCATAGATCTCTAAGACTCTATGACACTCAGACTCCGAATGCCCAAATGAGCCTTACCTCCTCCAATATATAGGAAATGAGGGGGACAAACATTTGGCTTATTGGCCAACAAACTATTGTACTCAAATATTCTGTCAGTCCATGAGATGTGGCTCAAAGCACACCACAAGTCGGAGAAGTGCTCCAAGTCTCTGTCACTGAGGAATCTTTAGTACAAAGTACACTGTGGATGATTTATCAAATCCCATGGAAAATATTCCACTAGACATTTACATAGTGGATGCTTTTGTACAACAAAGCCCATGAGAAAAGCTGGTCACAATTTAGTCCTTGTGACTGGACATCATAATTACATTGGTGGATGCTTTTATCAGATAAGCCCACGAGAACCATCAAAAAATAGTAATATTGGGAAATCTATACTTTTTATAAAGTGCTTCATCCCATACTTTGGTAAAAATCCTGCGGACAATCATGGGTTTCCCTAAAATTATTTGATGTTTTATTTTTGTTAATACAAGCCACTAATAATGTCGGGTGATGTATTCTTTTAAGGTCTCGTCATTTGGAAAAGGCGTCCTTTCCTTTAATATCATTTCATTGACAGTTTTGTATGGCAGATGAAAGCAATCGCCTATGTTATTTTTAAAGCAGAAGTCACAATGCAGCCTAACATATGATTCATGGTACAATGGGTCCATTGCTGTCCTGTTGACTCCGTAGCCAGCCCACCATTTTTGTAGCCAATCACATTGTTGATTTCTTTGCATTATCCCAGTTGTGCTAAACCTTAGTTTAGTATAATGAGTTTCTTCTTTGTCGTCTATATTCAATAGATCCCACCATAACTGTTTATAGCTGGAAAAGTCATATACTGTATCAAGAAAAATTAATTTGGGGTCTCCACATGGCGATAATACTGTAGTTTGTGTTGGCATGGGCCATGCAAGGTTCCTGGTATGGTTTATACAAAAATATTTTTCATAGACTCCGCTACGAATTCCTCCATGGGACTAGATACATGTGATATCATGGAAATCTCTTTTGAGGGCATCTTTTGCATACAATGCATCTGTCTTGGCTTTTGTGTAAACCATGTCGTGTATCCATCTGATTCCTTTTGGGTACACCTTTCTTTCTGGTACAAGATGCAAAATATCTGTATGGGCTTGCAAATTTTCATCTAATACTTTGGTATTTCTCAATTTCCAGGTGGGCTTCCAATTATCCCTGTATTCAGACCAATCCTGGTTGTCTGGTATTGTTCACAGAACTTCTTGTTTTTGAGTCTGGTCCCATTCCTTAACAATAACCATTATGTGTTCTTGTTGCTGAATAAATTCCCTGTTGAGAAAGTTTGGTAAACAATTTTCTATGCCTTTTATATGTTCAACCTCAAAGTCGAAGTTTGCAAAAAGAGCTTGCCATCTAGAAAACTTGGCTTCACCTGGTTTCTTTATATCTTTTTTCAGGACTTTTTTCAGAGCCGAGGCATCTGTTCTCAAAAGAAATTTCTTGTTTACCAAACGTATATCAAATTTATTAATACAAGTCCATGTAGCTTTTACCTCTTTTTCAATTGTGGAATAGTTTTGTTCTGCAGGGTTCCAGGTGCCTGATGCAAACTGGACAATTTGTTCAATTCCATCCTTTCTTTGTTTGAGGATACCACCCCATCCTATGTTGTTGGCATCTGAATCTACAATTTTAAATGAGCTATCATCAGATACATATAGAATAGGAAGAGTTTTTACCTTTGTCTTGATCTTTCAGACAACTTCTGTATGTGCTTCTGACCACTGAGGTGGTTCTTTCTTGAGTCTCCGATTCAATATACTTCTATCCTTGGCACAGTCCTGGTAGAAATCACTGACATAGTTTAAACATCCCAAAAACCTCTGAAGTTGAGTTTTATCAGTGATGCTATCTGGGAATTTGTCAGAGAATTCAAGTGCATGCTTCTGCAAAGTTATCCGGCCATTAAAAATATTATGACCAAGAAACGAATAGAAGTCTGAAACACTTCTATTTTCTTTTTTCTTAGGACTAAACCATTTCGTTTTACCAACTTCACAAATGTATAAATGTGCTTGAAATGGTCTTGGACATTCTTGGAGAAGACTAGAATGCCATCAATATAAACTATAAGCCAGTCAAAGTATGGCTTAAAGATTTTGTCCATCACCTTTTGGAATTTTGTGGGAGCGTTTTTCAGCCCAAAAGGCCTAAAATTCCACTCGTAGTGGCCTACAGGAATGCTAAATGCAATTTTGAATTTATCTTCTTCAGAGATGGCTACTTGCCAAAATCCTGCTTTCAGATCAAATTTTGAAAATACTTTTGCTCCTGCTATCCTTATCATTAGATCTCCTTTGTGAGGGATAGGATAAGTGTCATATGCAAGAACAGAATTTAGAGGTTTGAAATTTATAACTAATCTTGGAATTCCTTGGATTTGTTCTGCTCTTTTATTCACATAAAACCCACAACAGTTCCATGGACTGTCAGATTCTTAGATAAGCTTTCGATCTAGTAACTGTTTGATATCTTTTTCACATAGATCTATGTATTCCTTATTCATAGGAATTGCTCGACTTTTACTGGGCTTTCTTGTATATCCTTCTTTGTAGGGTAATTGGACCGTGTGTTGTTTTTTATGCCAGAAGGCATTTGACTCTTCTGAGCAGCATTCTTCTTCGATCTGCTTCTTTATTTCTTCAATCTTTCTTTTGACTTGTGGGTTCTTTATTTGTTCTTCTACCTGCAATGCGGACTTCAGATCTTTTAGATCTGTCAATTTTGCTTCAACTTTTTCCAGTTCCTTGACTATCTAGACCATAGTGGAGATTCTAGGATTTGAGATATAGGGCATCTCAATTCGCCTTGTTCTTCCCATTGATGTGGGAACGATGATGAAATAGCCAGCTTTGTTCTCTTTTAATCTAGCTGATCCATGAGGTTCAACTGCGGCTAGAAAAATATTTCCTAGAATACAATCAATTGGAATTTCTGCGACTGCAAACTTCAAATTTATGTAGTGATGGTCAAAGCAAATAGAAGCTTTTGGAACTTCATAATTAAGTGTCTTATTACCAAGACCAAAACTTTTCTTTCTACAGAAATCCAATATTTTGTAGGGATGACTTTCATATTTAATATATTCACATCAACACCGGAATCCAGAAGTGCAGCTAATTCAAACATTTCTCCCTGAATGCAGATATTAAATTTTACATGATGTTGTTGATATGCAATGGCAAGAATTCTCATTTCTTGAAATCCTAAAATAAGACCTTTTCTTCCTTCAATTATTTCAATGTTGGGATTTTTGGTATATCTTCCAGTATCCCATGGATCTGTAGTTTCTTCTACACGTTGTTTTCCTTTTTGAATTTCAGCTATTTGATATTTTAAAGCAGAGATTTCTATTTTGATGTTATGAATTTTTATACTTACCTCCCCCAAGGTGAGTGAATAAACCTTGTCCTGCTTTTGGTGTCTCTGGAACAATCTGGTATTTCGTTCAAAGGAGGCATCTACAAATAATGGCTTTTTAGTTGAATTCTTGGAAGAACTAGAACGAAGTTGTTCCATAAATGTCTCTGTAAGCATGTTCTTCATTTCTCTAACTTCCATAGCATGGATTTGAGAGAGGATTTTGATTTCTTCCTCTTCTGTTGCAGCCATTAATATTTTTTCTTTTTGTGGTGCTGAGTAGATTTCTTCAATGTTGGAGTCACTGTAAGATCCAAAATCAGAGTCAGTACATATATGACAAGCACAATTTTCTGATTCTGAGCATGAACAGGGCTGCATGTATGCATGTAACTCTTCTTCAGAAGAATTGTAGGAAGAACTATAAGAGTCAAGAGAGGACTCTTCTAGTTGCTGCTGCTGGATTTGATCTTTGATAACCACATTAGGGCAGCGTTCTGTTTTGTGAGTGCAAGAGCCGCACTTCAAACATTGTATTTGTCCCTCTGCTTTGATATTCTTACCCCTTTGGAATAGAGCTTGGGATTTTTCCTTCTATTCTTCTATGGTTCTTCTCCATCTGGACATTTGTTTGATGTATGTCACGTTTTTCCACATAACCAACAAGTAAGTTTGTTCCACTTCCCTTGTTTAGAAGTGTGCAGATGAATATCAAAAGGATTGTAGTAGTGTGTCACGAGAACATATCTGTAATAACCTTTTCTTGATGTGGAAGAGCCTCTAGGCCTGTTAGAGATCTGCCTTTTATGCCTATGGACTTTAGTAGTCTGTTTATATTCTTTTTTGGCCCTTTTCTTAGCTTTCCTCTTTCTGACCAAAGGATCATCAATGGTTAATCCATATTTACTGCAGATAGATTTTCTATCTAGAAGCTTGGAAAGCTTTTCTAAGGATCTATTTACCTTAGAGCTTGTGCACAAACTAACTAATGTCTTGGTTATGAGAGGATAAATCTCTCCCCAAGTGTATGATTCAAAAGGCAGCTGAAATATTTCTTGCGACCAGATATATTCAACAAATCTAGATGAGAGGGCAGCAAGATATACTTGTTTCCATAATAGATTTTTAGAATCTTTCACTTCATAGATTCTTTGCATCTAGTTGCGGTGAAAGTCTTCAAACTGTGACATTTTGTGGCATTTGATATTCATCAAAATGACTTCGTGTTTATTTGCAATCTCTATTTCACAACCACACCAGTGCTTTAATATCATGGAAGTTAGAGCGCCAATGATGTTACTTGTTGTTGTGCCATCTATATTATGAATTACATCTCCTGCTTCATCTTTGAGAACTTCACTTTCCATCTTTGCCAATAATGCTGGAGATGATTCTGTTTCCCACCACCTAAGTAGTGTTCCTGTAAAACACTGAATAATTGTTTTGTAGGCTTCAATCTCACTTTTGCCTCTGAGACACATAAGCTTATATTCTATAAACATCATGTCAAGCAATTGCCTAATCTGACCAACACTCAGGTTGTCAATGTTCCATTCACGATGTGACTCAGGGAAGAAAGTATGTGATTCTGGAAGCTTGCCTTTCCCTTCTATATCAAGAGCAGGATACTTACTGAACCTACTTTCCAGTGGTTCATAGATAGGGAGAATCTGGGATTCAGATTCTTTCTGTTCTTCTTCTTCCTTAAATAAGGAAGCAATTGTGATTTTCTTTGTAGCCTCTGATTTTTTAGCAGAAGATTGGGCTACTTCTTTGGCCAGAAATCTGTCAACAGGTTTGACAGGATCTTGGATCTTGACATTTCTTTTATTTTGAAAGGAAGTAGGAATTGATGAAGAGTATTGTACATCATTGAGGCTTCTGTTTACCTCATTGAGAGAAACTTGAACAGTATCAAACTGTTCTTTTAATTCAGCAGACTTTGTAGTGTTCATTTCCAAGCCTTTAATTGCAGTATTGGTCCAATTAATTTTCTCACTAGCCTTCTGAATTCTACCATCTATTCCCAGAGCGTTATCATCTTTCTGAACTAGAGGAATTGCTTTTGTTGTATTATGGTTTTTTCCTATTATGATTCCTCTGTATGGGGGAAAAGTAGATGGTGTCTCCACTTTGCTGTCGTCTAAAGTAGTCTAGGCATGTTTGGCTGATGAAGAAGAAGATGTTCCAGTCATCAATACAATTTCAGACTGGACATCACGTTTCCATTCATAGAAGGAAATCCAGGAATTTGTTTCCTCCATATAAGTTTTCCATTCTTGGGATAATTTAATCTTTTCTTCAATTGTACAACTAATACCAAACTATTCTGCCTCAGGATGAGTGAATAAGTCTCAATTTAACATATCCTTCATCCATTTGGAACTTGTTTGGTTTTTGGGAAACCATTCATTAAAGTGAACTTATGCATCTCCATTACTGCAGGATTTTTACAATCACTTGGAATGGGGCCAAATCTGGACTTAGGAATTAGTCCTTTTGCTTGTTCTAGATAACCCAATCCATATCCTTGTACACAGTAAATTCTAAAGCATGTTTTTTTAGGAAAAAAAAAGAGATAGCTTTATTGCAAAGTCTACATCACTCGATAAAAGCATCATAAGAAATGTCAAGGGTTGTTCTAAAAAATAAAAGCATCATAAAAAAATATTAATGTACGAGTTGTTAACAAAAGAAAAAGCATTTATTTGAAAAAAAAAAATCTAGTTTTAGAGCTAAGATGAGTTTTCTCAGATACAAACCATAGAAGAATACAAAGATTGATTAGAAGTAAGTTTAATGTGTCAATTCCCAATTTTTTTTTGGGAATTATGCAATTAATTATCTAGGCATAACACATGGCTTCTAGTAAAGTTAAAGCATTACTAATTGACTTAGAATTTGTTTGATTAGATCTGGCCAAAGAATGATATGTATCATGTAATGATGGCATGATCTATCTTTATAAAAATGATAAAGAATTTTATGAGTAAAATATAAAATCAATTTATGATTTAGATGATGGAGTATTTTTTCTTTTATAGAGTTTGTATTGTGGTGAGGTATTTTTTGAATGGTTTAATAACTATATAAAAAATTGAATAAATTACATGAATTTAATATTCTTTGAATTGTTTTTCTACGAGTTTTGGATAGACAATGATTGGGTGCTCTGTTAAGGCACTCATTGAAGTGAAGTCATTGGTTCAATTCCCCCACCCCGATCGGGTGATATATTGGACATGATGGTGGTGTAGTCCTTCCAAACTTACAAAAAAATATTCTTTAAATAGTTTAACAACTATACAAAAAATTGAATAAACTACATGAATCTATGAAGTATACTACTTCATGAAAAACTATGTTGGAAACACTAAGGCAGTGAATCGGTATTTTTCTTCAATTAGTATTTTTAATTTCACAAAGCATTGATTATGATTAACATTAGGTCAATACAAATCAACATCACATGAACAATATACAACACCATGAATAAATTACATGAATCTATGAAGTATACTACTTCATGAAAAATTATGTTGGAAACACTGAGGGGGTGAATCGGTATTTTTCTTCAATTAATATTTTTAACTTCACAAAGCATTGATTATAATTAACATTAGGTCAGTACAAATCAACATCACATGAACAATATACAACACCATTCAACAATGCGCAAACATCAAGACAATAGACAACAAATTTTTAGGTAGAAACACTTCATACTTAGCCACCAATACTAAGATGCTTTTCTGCCTTAGCCTAAGGACAATCAATAGAGCACAACAAAAATAATACCAATTCTCTGCAACCAATCATAGCTTCCCAAATGATAAGCCAATGAAATGATCAACAAATTTCTTCAAATTTGTGCCTTTGCTACAAGACAATGTCTCATGCTTCTGCCTAGACTGCTGGAAATGATTTCAAGGAATCTGCCCCTGATAAAATCCTGAAACACTCAAATATCAAAACAATCAGAAGTAAATATATATCTACCCTTCCATTTCCATAAAATTTCTTTTTTATAAACATTGTATAGTTCAATGCATTATTTCAGATTTCTAATTCATGCGAACGAGAGAATCATACTTCAGTCTTATAATTTACAGAACTTTCTCACAATCATACATTACACATTACTTTAGTTATAAATATGCAATAAACAACAACCCATCATTGATATATAGGAGGAAGAACAAATTTTGATACATGTGATTCACGATCTTCTTTTTCAGAGAGACGAAAGGAATGAAAGATTCAGGGCTTCAATGCTTCAAAATTGCAAACACACAGACCTGAAAAATAATGCTACAAGGTCTCTTGCTGGAGGTGAGATATTCCTTCAATCAAATACGATTTTATGATGGATACAAGCTTGAGTTTTATAGGAACTGCCTCAGAGGCCGAAAGCTTCACACTTGTTAAGACGTACCTCAGAAGTTATCACTGAAATTGTAAGGTGCTTCCTTCAGATTTTTCCAGAATTCGAAAACACTTCAACCATTAATACGCATCAAAGAAACTGCAGATTAGGGGATGCGCAACTATGGATGTCAATCTTTTGCACAGTGGAAACTACAAGGGCCTGCAATCAAGCGAATCTCTTTATGATATAAGGTAGCCCGAAATAGAAGAAGCAACAGGAGTATAGGTTGCTAAATGATAAGGCAGCGGAATATAACGACCTCCTTGATTAAACGATAGGCCAGGTCAAGCTAATTTTTCAAAAGGATGTCGTCATACCATTACCCTAGTTCGTACCACAGGGATTTCAACAAGCGTACATGCCGAATTAGTTTTCAACAGTGCAAGGTTTCATGAAATTAACCTTCAGATCTACCTGCAAACATAACTTAAACATCCAATTAATACCTATAGCCCACAAATCATAAAACCATAAGCCATGCCTTTGACTGATCTTCAATTTGCTCCATAAAAGGCGCAGACGATTTCAGAGAAAACAATGAGTTACTTGCATCTTGATGAGGATCATATGAGTCTTTATATAGTTTTTAACGTCTAGGAGGGTCAACTCACTTAAGGTTTTGGAGGGAAGAACCTTTTAAAAATTTAAATTTCAAATAATTCAAAAACTCCCACCAAATTTGGACCAAAAAAATTTGAAATAAATTGACCTTTAAGCTTTGAACCATGATAATCTAATAAACTTTTATTTTACGCTCCATAGTTATTAAAAATGGAGTTGTCTTTAGTGCAATTTTTTGGACTTTTGGGTGCTGAAATCCAACAGAAAAAATTGAGGTGAAATATTGATTTGTGTTATTTAAACTAGTTTTTTGACTATATAGATGGATTTAGCACCTTGAAAAACCCCTAGGGCACTTCGATTGTGCAAGGGTTACCCATTAAGCTTGTGATTTTAATAAATTCCTACCGGATTTTAGAGAAATCAAACTGGAAAAACCCACCGAAAAAGCTTCCAAGTAATCTCACTGAATACAACTCGATTAAAAATAGAAACTTTTAATCCCTTCGTTCTTCTTATGAAATATGCCATTTGTCTTGCCAATAATAAATTGCCACATCATCAACAAGTTTAGGGCTATGACCATGAGATTAAACAAGCATATCTCTCAAGTCGTGATGGCTCTCGTGGCGTGCCACATAGCGTCAGAATCAATATGACTAGAATAATCCAATGACAATGGTCATGAGCCCAAGATCCCTGATTTGCATCCCCAAATGCTTCAACGAGTGTGGGGATTCTAGGATTTTCTAGGGGATTTGATTAATGGAGATTCCAATTAATGACAAATATTAAGAGTGCTCAATTACTAACGTTGACATCAATGATAACACCATTCAACAAATTAACCTTACTCTTATAATTCCTAAATAAATTTAATCTATGTAGTAATGCTTGACTTCACTTTAGTGAATACCTTTGCTATGGAGTGATGGTAAGAATCATCATATTACCTCTAATTTTACTTCAAAATTGGTGTATGTTTTTGAATCACTTACCATATGATCCAGGTGCATATTGGTGGCCACCCACCTATTCCACCTAAACATCTAGTTGGTTTCATCTGTTTCTTTGTTTATGTCAGCATTTACTATTTTTAGTAGTTTTTTGGGTCCTAAACTTCCAGAGCAATTTTGACCCCTAAACGACATTGTTTTGAGGTCCGCAACATGCCCATAGCCATTGGCTAGGGCTTGCCGCAAATCTTGTAGTATTCGGAGAGATCTTTCCAACAAGGTATCATATGCGCCAAATGAAGATAATATGACCAAGTTACGACTCCAGGAAGTTGGCTACCAAACTAACCCCAACGAAGCCCACAAACTCTTGGCATTCCATCTCCTGGGGTTAGGGTTTTGGTTGTTTAGGGTTTTTCCTTGTTGTTCAATAATAAATAGGCCTTTAAGCCTTATTGTAACATGGATTAGTGGTATTAAAGCGGTCTGCGCTTCCTTTGTTTTTCTTTGCATGTCTCCAACGAGGTCGGGATATAAGGAGTTAGGGCTCAAATTGGTTGAATCTTTGCAAGACCAGCGTCACAAATCCCGATGGCCTCCCATGACGTAAGAGAAGAAAGACGAGGGGGCAGAAGATCCTTTCAAAATATTGCTCGAAGAAGCCCTCGAGTGACAAAAGAACGTGATGATGAACAACTTTTCTTAGATCCTTCAACAACTACCCAAAAGCAACGCATCTTCATCCAGTAACTACTCTAGAAGTGCCACACCCTTTAAGGTATAGGTTAACTCTGACATCCCCATTTTTGAATGTCAGATAGATGCGAACGTCATAGATAAATGGTTAAATCTTCTAGAAGGATATTTCTTTGTTGATGATTTTCTAGTTGGGAAAATATTACTTTTGCACTTCTCAAAGTCGCCCCCCACGTCAAGGACTGGTGGGAAACCTGCTGCAAGTAGAAGGACGAAAGTACACCCTCACTATTTTCAGTCGCACCCACTTGGGATTCATTCTAGAATGCCATCAAGGAGCATTACTACCTTGTCGAGAGCTATGAGGATAAGTACATAAAGTGGACTACGTTGCGACAGGGAAGGGACCAAGACACGCTTGAGTTTACCAATGTTTTTCATACCCTTCGCTCAAAGTTGGGTATCAAAGATTCTGAGTGACACTTGGTACACTGTGACACTGTCAACACAGAGACATTTAGGACGAGATGGAGTGCTTGGACATTCCTCGCTTGGCACGATGTACCATATGCTCTCAAGATGGAGTAGAAGTTTAAACAGAAGAAGCGAGACTTTGGATCTATGAATCCAAAGCAAGGGAAAGGCGCCCCCAAACCACAGAGAAAAGGATAAATCCAAGGCAGGGCGAACTAGGACAACCCGACAAAGGCGCAAGAAGAGAACAACACCCTGAAGACAAAGAAGGACACAGGAAAATGTTGTGAGTTCCATAAGAGCTTCACTCACAACACAAGTGAGTGTCGAGCCAAGCAGTTACTAGTGCCCAAGCTGAAGGCTTCCGAATCAGATGCATGTTCCAACTCTGAGACAGAACTCGACAAGGGAAATGACAAAGGGAAGAAGATCATTTGCGTGGAGCCCAGTGCCATCGTGGCCACCACCAATATCGAGAAGAACGAGCCTGAAGATCCATAGGAGGGGGAACGCCTCTTCCACTCACATATGTGGGTGAAGGTTTCTCTGCTACAGTTCACTGTCGATAACGGGAGCCAAAATAACCTCATTTGAGTAGAGGTCGTGAAGTGGTTGGGTCTAATGACTACAACACATCCGCAGTCGTACACCATCGGGTGCCTTCACCAAGGACGAGATCCCCACATTAGCCAACAGTGTTGCCTTCCCTACAACATCAAGCCCTTCACGGATGAGGTATTGTGTGATGTTGCTCCTCTCGAAGTTTGTGATGTATTATTAGGACCACCATACTTGTGGAAGCGACATGCTGTATATGAGTCTAGACCTTGCTTTGTGATTATTACTTTGGGCAACAAGTTGTACAAGATATGAGAGCTAGCCCCACCTACCACCATCTCTTTGATCTTTGCAAAGCAATGTAGTAAGATCATTTCATAGACCAGGTATTTTTTTTCCTTATGATTCACCCCCAAGGAAAGAAGAAGCTTGTGGCCATGAATTCCAAACAGGGCTCCTCCGCACAACAACAACAGATGGACAAGGTCATGGAGGAGTACATGGACATTTTTGCCTCAGCTATGGGGGTACCTTTTGCATTGTTAGGTCAAGCACTCAATCGATCTAACCCCCTGCACGTCGCTACCCAATGGACCGTTCTATTGACGATTTGTTATGGAGAATGGTGAGATCAAGAGGTAGATTCAAGAGTTGTTGCAGAAATGGCACATCAGGCCAAACTCATCATCCTGTGGGAGCCTGATTGTATTGGTACAGAAGAAGGACAAGACCTGGAGACTCTGTATTGACTATTGGGTGCTGAACAAGATCACTATACAGAATAGGTACCCAATCCCACATATTTATGACCTTCTGGACTAGCTCAAGGGGGCCAAATATTTCAGCAAGATTGACTTGAAGTCTGGTTACTACCAGGTTCCTATTGAACCCTTCGATGTGTGTAAGGCCACCTTTAAATCCAAGGAGGGCCTTTTTGAATGGTTGGTCATGCCTTTCGAGTTAACGAATGCCCCCACAACCTTCATGAGGTGAAGGACGACATCTTGAGACCCTTCACCAATGCATTCATGGTGGTGTATTTAGATGACATATTGATCTTCAACCAGAGTTAGGAAGAGCACCTCCACCATATTTGATAGGTCCTCCAAACCCTGTGACAACACAAGCTGTGTGCCAATATAGAGAAATGCACTTTTGGCATGACCTAGGTTCAATATATGGGGTAAATCATTAATCAGCAGGGTGTACATGTGGACCCAACCAAGATACAAGTCATTCAGGATTGGCCAACCCCAACCACTCTAACAGAGCTACGCAACTTTTTGGGCCTTTCCAATTTCTATTGTAGGTTCGAGTTGGGGTTCTCTCATATCACTTGGCCTTTAAGTCAAGTCACCAAGGGAAAATCGAAAGAAAAGTTCTTTTGGTCCGAAACCCAACATAAGACATTTGATGAGGTGAAGCAACGTCTCTTCTATGCACCAGTGATCAAATTACTAGACCTGCAACAACCATTTGAAATTGAGACAAATGCCTTCGACTATGCTATTGGTGGAGTTGTTACTCAGCAGGGGCATCCAATGACTTGCCACAGTGAGACACTTTCAGACACAGTCCGAAAGTATCCCACCTATGACAAAGAAATGTATTCCATTATGCAGGTTTTTTGTTAATGGAAGCATTACATTCTGGGGAAGGAATTGATCATTCACGTAGACCAATGATCCCTATAGTTCATACAGACACAAGGGAAGTTGCAGATTGATCGCCATCATAAATGGTCCACATACCTGCAAAAATTCCATTTTAACATTAAATACGATAAGGGGAGCACCAATAATGTTGCAGATTGCCTCAGCTGACCACTAGTCATGGCGCTGATCACTGTGCTCGACTCTTATGGGCATGAGACTTTGGGGTGGCCGAATCTTTACAAGAGCGATCCAAAATTTGGCAGCACATACCAGACACTCCTGAAAGGTAAGCAAGTTCCAAATTTTCACCTCTAGGATGCATTGTTATGCCACATGGGACACATCTATGTTCCTTCAAGAGAGCGTGCCAAGATGTTTTGGGAACTGCACTAGAGTTGGGTCGCTGGACATTTCAGAGTAGAGAAAACAGTGGCAGTACTGCAAAAGTATTTTTATTGGCCAAACCTTCGTTAGGATGTTGGGAGGTACACTAAATCCTGTACTGCCTGCTCCATTTCCAAACCAACCATCAAGAAGCAAGGCCTATATAGTCCTCTTCCTACCCCTAGTAGACCTTGGGAGTTCATCTCCATGGATTACATGTTGGGCCTTCCGTCTTCTAAGCATGACAAAGACTATGTTTTCGTGGTCTTCAAAATATTCTCTAAGATGTTCATTATGGCGGCTTGCAAGAAGAGTATCACAACAGAGGCCACTACTAATCTCTTCTTTGAGCGAGTGTGGGTACACTTTGGGATCCCGCCATCCATTTTCTCATATTAGGACAACATATTCCTAAGTGCATTTTGGTCAAGTCTCTTGTTGATGCTGGATACCAAACTTACTAATTCCATGAATTTCCATCCCCAAACTGATGGCCAAACAGAGGTCGTCAATAGGATGACTGTACACATTCTGCGCATGTATAACTCGAGGCATCCACACAAATAGGATGAAAGCCTCCCCTATGTCTATCAGAACTACAACAGATCAATGGACCACGACCCCTTTCAGGTAGGGCTGGGATTTTAGCCATTATGTCCCATTGATGTGGTCATACCATTTGCAAATACTCAGGCATATTTAGCTCACGTCTAGTCCAAAGTCAATAGGGCTAACAACTTCATTGAGTGCATTCAACACTTCTTCCAGTAGGTCCATGATATATTGGACAGAGCCAATGCTAAGTACAAGCAACACCATGATTAACATCAGGTTCTGCACAAGTTCTAGGTGGGCGACAAAGTTTTGCTACATTTGCAGAAGGAGAGCCTCGCTGGACCCGACTGCAAGCTTCGCCCACTCAGATATGGGCCATACACCATCACCAAGGTTGTAGGGGACAATTCCTTCGAGCTTAACATTCTATCGTTCCTTGGTCTGCAACCAATGTTCAATGTAGACTACCTTCAGCCAGACTTTCCACCATTGTTGGACACATCCGTCATTGCAGAAAAACTCACACCAACAGAGCTAAACCCAAAATGCATGCGACATACCACAACTGATCATATCATGGATACATAGATCAAGAACACTTGCCAACAAAGGATCCAGCTATATCGAGTTGTCAAAGCAGGTCAACTCCTTCACTAGGGCAAGTGGTTCACCAGGGATTAGGTTCAACAGAAATTTCCTCACCTCATGGAGGCTTTGCACGCAATGAGGACCATTGCTTCCTAAGGAGGGAGGCTTGATCCAGGTAGATATTGGTGGACCTCTAGTTGTTTTCATTTGTTTCCTTGTTTATTGCAATATTTACTATTTTTAGCAGTTTTTCGGGTCCTGAAATTTTGAAGCAGTTTTAACCCCTAAAAGACATTTTTTTGAGGTCCGCAGCAAGCCCATAGCCATAGATAGGGGTCCACTGCAAATCCTGTAGTACTTAGAGATATCTTTCCAACAAGTTATCATACGTGCCAAATAGAGATAATATGACCAAGTTACGACGCCGAGAAGTTGGCTGCCCAACTAACCCCAACAGGGCCCACAAACTCTTGGTGTTCCATCTCTTGGGGTTAGGGTTTTGGTTGTTTAGGGTTTTCCCTTATTTTTCAATAATAAATAGTCCCTTGAGCCTTATTGTAACGCAATTTAGAGACATGTAGCCACCACATCTCTTTTCAGAGATAAGCTACTATCACCCGAGCTAGTTTATTTCCATTTATGTTTGTAAGCATATTTCAGTATTTGATATTAATGGAATGAAGTGTTATTTCGATTGCATCTCTGTATTTATGGCTGTATCTATGATTTGTTGCATTCCTGTTTAAGTTTGGATCACCATTTTTCCTAAATCTTGGGGTACGACTATATTTCATCCATAAATTATATCCCATCTCCATACACTTTATCTACTTCTCATGACTATCTAGTCCAATCTCAACAATATAAGAGCTTTTCTTATAGTACTTTCCATATTCCTTCCAAAAATAAATTTCCTTATTCCTCTTCGCTTTTATTAGAATTTTCTTCTAATTGGAAATCCATAACTAGCCAAATCAAAGAAGAAGAGGTTACAACAATTCAAGGGAAAATATAAAGGAAACACCAATCATTGATCTCTCGCGAAGCGAGAAAGGTGTTTGGTAATGCAGAAAAAGAAGAAAAAGAAGAAATCTTCTACTGATTTGTAAAAATTTTCAATGAATCATTTCCTTTCCAAAAGAAAGTAATTCTCTTATGTACCTTGCTAAAGGAAAAGATAAACTTCTAGAAGAAATGTTGAAGAAACAAAGTCTTATCAAGGAATTGAAAAAATTGCAAACTAGTTATTTTTAATGAAACATAACGATGAAGAATATCAACGAGTGAAAAACAATGAAGAATACTTGAAAAAGAGTGACTTGAAGACAACTTCCATAGACAAAACACCATTAGAAAAAGTTGCGAAAGAGTTTGATTCAAATAATCATACATGTTTATGCTATGTAGAAGAGGTCAAAGAAATTCTTGAGATTGAATATGACATCAAAATGATAAATGCACCAGTCTCTTTAGTACAAGAAACAAGAAACAAGAAACAAGAAACAAGACCAAGTCTATGTATCATGAGAGTTTCACTTTAAAGCTATGAAACCTTATAGTCTCGATCTTTACTTGATACAAGAGTGTCAATCTCACTTGCCAAAAAATATTTGATTTACTTTATATGCATACAATACAAGTGAAAGTATTATTAGATTGACATGCAAGGAGAAAAAAAATCTTTATTGCAAAGTATTCCTATCCTCATTAGTTTTTTAGGTAGGCAGTCTCTTATTAGTTTCATCTAGATTGAAGAATAAGGAGTTGATATTTTGTATTTCTATGATAATTTATGAAAACATTTCCCATTTGATATTGTATGATAGGAATATTATGTTGATAATAAATGTTAATATTATTTCAATTTCTACTATGAATATTTGTGAAGAAAAGGTCAATAGGAATTTGTATGTGTATAGAAGAAAATCCTGAAAGATGTTTAAGAAGAATTGCACATATGAAAGAATAAAAACAAAAGTATTCCAAAGAATTGGAGAAGATGAAAGAAAACAATAAGAGATTGTATTTTAGAGTAACCAAATGTATTTTTTAAGAGAGAACAATATGTAGTCAATATTCTAGAGGTTCCTAATGATTATTCCACCAAACAAAAACATCATGACATGGATGCAAAAGAATTGGTTGAGTGCTATAAAGAAACTTATGACTTGTTAGAAAGGGGATTGAGTACACCATAATTATATATAGCATCCTATTCTAAATAAAGATGATTTGTTAAGAAGGATGAAGGTTTGCCATATCTTTTCAAAATTTGATTTAGTGTTTGGAGTCTAACAAATCTAGATGAAAATTGAATATCACTTCAAAATGACTTTTGTTGTTCTGTTGTCACTCAGTGGCTTTTCAATCACCAGTGGCTTTAGAAGCCAAATAGTAGTGATGTTTGATGCCAAATTTCGAGCCATAGAAGATGTCAGAGCCAAACTAGACTCTCTCCAGTGTGTAGTGATTGGAAAGATCTTTCCGGTGGTATATAGAAGTCCAAAAAAGGGTTCCTGGATCATAAGTTAGGGCATGTTGAAGAATCCCTTTAGAAAGCTCAAAAAACCCAAAAAAATGGCTTAGTGTTGAAGAAAAATCGCAATCAGGGCTTGGGATAGTTCGTTGCAATCACATATCAGCGTTGGCGGGTCTGGGCGCATCACATGTATCACATTCTCGCATATCGGTGGGATCCCAGGCCTAGGAAGAACAATTTATTGGTGGATTATCGGCGTTGAAGCCCAATATTATGGTCTTGTAGTCCCACATTATCACATTTTGGTCGGGCGGTATATTTATCGCAATTAGCGGGTCAAGGCCCGACACTTATTGGCAATTGCGATGATTTAAGTCTCGAAACATGAACGTGTTGGGTTGTGTTATATTCTTTCCATGACTAGCCGAGATAGTTAATTGGAGGGTTAGAGGGGGGGCAGAGCCCCCCCCTTCATTGTGCCAATTGCGTAGCGGGTAGCCCCCCTCTATGGGGTCCGGGGCAGCGCCCCGGGGAATTTTTTTTTGGACCCTATATTAGGTTGGGCGGACCTACCTATGGTTTTGTGCATGGTTTTTGCACATGGTTTTGGGCATGATGGTTTTTGGTCCATGGTATTGGATGCTTCGACATGTATATATATGTATTGTAACATTGAAAGAAACATAATGAAAAATCAATCTGGTAGTCCCGATTTTGGGATCTAGGGGAAAATCTCTGTGTATATGTGTTTTATGTGTTATGCTCTTGTATTGTTTATTTTTTGTGTTTTAGAAATCGTATGCAAGTAATTTCTATACAGGGTTAAAACCTACATTTGGTATTAGAGTTGTTTTGGCTTCAAGGGGATGCCTTTGTTGCTGAGGGGTTTCGCTCGGGCCTATGGTAGACCTTGTTCAGTGGAAGATCTGCGAGATCGATTCTAGTGGTGAAAGAAGATGGTGAGTAGTGGAAAGATAGAGGTTGAAAAATTTAATGGTCAGAGTTTTGAGTTATGGAAACTCAAGATGGAGAATTTGTTGGTAGATAAAGATCAGTGGATCACGAAAGATTCGGGTACTAAACCAATGGGAGTGTCCGATGATGAATGGAAGTAGTTGGATCAGAAGACAGAGAGAAAAATACGATTGTGTGTCTCAGATTCAGTATTGCTGAATGCATCAGGGGAAGCTATGACTAAGGCTTTGTGGGTCAAGTTAGGGACTTTGTACCAATTTAAGTCTCTGGTGAATAAACTGTTCCTACAGAAAAAGATGTGTAACCCGAGGATGAAAGATGGAGACTCAGTGACAGAGCATCTGAATGCATTTAATACTATGGTAAGTTAGTTATTATTTGCTGATATTAAAATTTTAGATGAAGATAAGTGCATCAGTTTGTTGTGTTCTTTACCATATTCGTGGGATAGTCTGGTTATTGCAATAGGTAGCAATGCAATTGCCTTACAATTTTATGAAATAGTCTCATCCTTGTTGACAAAGGAGATGAGATGGAAAAATATGGAGAGCTAGAATGGTGATGCCTTGTCTATACAAGGACGATCCCAGAACAAAAACAAAAATAAGTCATCAAGCGGGAGATCTAAATATCCAGGAAAACCTATAAAGGTGGTGAGTTGGAAACACAGAAAGGAAGGGCACCACAAAAGGGACTGTAAATCTAAAGCTCCTGAAAAAGGAAAGGGATCTGATGATGCTCCTTCTGCAGAGGTGAAAACCACCTCAGATGAAGGTGGGGATGTGTGCTTTGCTTCTTCAAGTACACATGTAGATCATGATGCATGGTTGATTGAATTAGGTGCACCCTTTCACTTCACTCCCCATAGAGAGTGGTTCTGCGAGTGTGAGAAATATGATGGTGGTGATGTCTTCTTGGGGGATCACAGGAAGGCTAGAATCGTTGGTCACAGAAAATTCATGTTGGATTTGCAAGGTGGAAGGATTATAACACTTTCAGGTGTTCTGCATATTCCTGCATTAGCCAAAAATATGATTTTTGTAAGCAAGCTGGATGATGCAGGTGTAAAAACAGTGTTCGATAAAGATACCTGCAAGATGGTTTGGGGAGCACTGATATTGGTGTGGGGAGTTCGGATTGGAAATCTATACAAGATGCAAGGTAGCACAGTTATTGATGGGTGCAACAATTCTGTGGTTCCTAAAAGTGGACCAGAAAATCTAGTGGTCTTTGGAGAAAAGACCATGATGTGACATCAAAGGCTTGGACATATTGGAGAGAAGGGCCTTTGAATACTTCATGGTAAAGGTATGGTAGAAGGTATGACTAATAGCTCTCTGGATTTTTATTTCTGTGAAAATTGTGTATATGGGAAGTAGAATCGGGTGAGTTTCCCCTTTGGTGGTAAGAGGGCGAAATAGATATTAGAGCTTGTGCACAGTGATGTGTTTGGATCTGTGAAGGTTCCATCACTGGGTAAGTCTGTGTACTATGTATCATTTATAGATGACTTCTCAAGGAATACATGGATATATTTCCTCAAGAAGAAATCTAAGTCTTTGATAGGTTTAAATAATTTAAGGCTCTGGTGGAAAACCAAACAGAGAAGAAGATAAAGGTGCTGAGGACAGATAACAGTGGAGAGTTTTGCAACAAGGAATTTCAAGAATTCTGTAAGAAGTGTGGTATAGCATGAAAAACGACTACTCCATACACACCCGATAAAAATGGAGTTGTAGAAAGAACGAACAAGACGTTGATGGAAAGTGAAAGATACATGCTCAATGGTGCTGGGTTATGACATGAATTCTGGGTAGAGGCGGTGGAGATAACATGTTACCTGGTCAATAGATCACCTTCATCAGCGTTGGAGGATAAGACTCCATAAGAGGTATGGACTGGTAAGAAGCCCTCTCTTTCACATCTGAGGGTATTTGGATGTGATGCATATGTACATGTTCCAAAGGAGAAAAGAACAAAGTTGGATAGTAAATTTGAAAAGTGCATCTTTATAGGGTATAAGGATGGTTTAAAGGGTTATAAGATTTGGAACCCAATAACAAGGAAGGTTGTGTACAGCCGAGATGTGGTGTTCAGAGAGGTTAAAAATGTTATTAAACATGAAGTCCCATCAAAGGAACCTGAGAAGATAGAGTTAAACTAAAGGAGGAAGAATCAGACTCTACAACAGAAGAGGAATCAGAAGATGAAGAGCCACAAACTCCGGTTGTGAGAAGATCAATTCAAGAAAGAAGGCAGCCAGAAAGGTATAGTCCATCTGCTTTTTATTCAATTTTTTCTTAATCTATTACTGATGATGATCCCAGAACTCTGAAGGAAGTAGTAGATTCAGAGGATGGAAAAATCTGAAAAAAGGCCATGGTTGATGGAATGGCATCTTTGCACAAAAATGAGGCTTGGGATCTGGTGGAGTTGCTGGCTAGAAGGAAACCCATTGGCAATAAATGAGTGTTCAAGAAGAAGACAAATGAAGAAGGAAAGGTGGAGAAATATAAAGCTCAGTTGGTAGCAAAAGGTTATTCCTAGGTGTCGGGAATTGATTTTGGTGTTTTTTTTCTCCTGTTGCCAAGGTATCTTCTATTAGATTACTTTTATTTGTTGTTGCTACTTTAGATTTTGAGGTAGAACAGATGGATGTGAAGACAACATTCCTCCATGGGGATCTGGAAGAGGAGATCTACATGAAGCAACCCGAAGGATTTGTGGTGAAGGGTAAAAAAGAACTGGTATGCAAGTTAAAGAAGTCTCTGTATGGGCTAAAACAGTCACCAAGGATGTGGTATCAGAAATTTGATACATTTATACGGGGACTTGGCTTCACCAGAAGAAAATTAGATCACTGTGTGTATTTTAAATTAATTGGTGACTGTGTTATTAATCTGGTCTTGTATGTGGATGGCATGTTGCTAGTTGGAAATGACAAAGAAATTATCCACGATTTGAAGACCCAATTATCCTCCGAATTCGACATGAAAGATCTTGGTGCTGCAAACTATATTTTGGGAATGGAAATTAAAAGAGACCGAACAAAGAGGAAGATTTGGTTAAACCAAAGGAAGTATGTCGAGATAATATTACAGAGGTTTAATATACAGGATAGTAAATTGGTGAAGGTTCCTATTCCTATAGGTGTAAAGTTATCTGTTGAACAATGTCCCAAGACACAAGAAGAGGAAGAGGACATATCCCATGTTCCATATGCAAGTGCATTCGATAGCCTATTGTATGCGATGGTCTGTATTAGACCAAACATTACACATGCAGTAGGAGTATTGAGCAGGTTTATGTCAAAACCAGGGAAGAAGCATTGTACAACAATGAAGCGGGTTTTTAGGTATTTGCGTGGAAATAGTGATTATGGTTTGTGCTACCAAAGAAGACCAAGATTGGACAGAGTTTTGGATATTCATGGCTTTGTTGATGTAGAATGGGCTGGAGATCTGGACCAGAGAAGATCTGCAAGTGGGTATGTGTTTAACCTATTTGGAGGTGTAGTCAATTGGATGAGTAAGAAACAATTTGTAGTGGCACTATCAACTACAAAGACAAAATACATGGTATCCACTCATGCAAGCAAGGAAGCAGTTTGGTTGCAGAGATTGTGTTCAAGTACAGGGAGCTATAAGGATAGACTATGACAGCTAAAGTGCAATTTTATTGGCAAAGAACCTTTATTACCATTCAAAGACAAAGCACATTGATGTTCAGTATCACTTTGTGAGGGATATGATCGAAGACAAAAAGGTGTTGCTGGTAAAGGTGGACACTTTGAAGAATAGTGCAGATGCATTAACAAAATATGTGAGCTCTGAGAAGTTCTCTTGGTGTAGAGAAATAATGTGCGTTGTAGGGCTGGATAAATTACTACGTTGTCTTATGGAAAGAAAACAACAAGTGAGAGAATGTTGGGTTATGTTATATTCTTTCCATGGCTGGCCGACCTAGTTAACTGGGGGGTTAGAGCCCCCTCCTTTGTTGCGTCGATTGCACAACGAGGGGGTCATAGGGGGTTTGAGGAGGGTGGGTAGCCCCCCTCTACGGGGTCTGTGGCAGCGCCGCGGGGAAATTTTTTTGGACCCTATATTAGGTTGGGCGGACCTACCTATGGTTTTGTGCATGGTTTTCGCACATGGTTTTGGGCATGATGGTTTTTGGTACATGGGATTGGATGATTCGAAATGTATATATATGTATTGAAACATTGAAAGGAACATAATGAAAAATCAATCTAGTAGTCCCGGTTTTTGGATCCATGGGGAAATCTCTGTGTATATGTGTTTTATGTGTTATTCTCTTGCATTATTTATTTTCTGTGTTTTAGAATTTGTATGTAGGTAATTTCTGTACGAGGTTAAAACCTACAGAAAGGGGGTCAATTTGTGATATAACACTAAAGTTCCGGAAAGGGGCAAATTCTGATTTACAAAGGAAAAGGCCGCCAAACGAAGGGCCGGTCCGCTCTTTCTCTCCCCTCCATCTGGTAGTGATGATGTCAGCAGGTTATCAGTGATCGATGATCAAAGGTTCCTAGTTTTTGGCTTATCAACGATTGTGATGCGATAAGGAAGGGCCTCAAATGTGATATTTCATAAGCTGTGATTTACAAAGATTTTGGGTTCAGGAAATCAGCTAATAAGGGACTTATGCATTATAAAGAAAAAGCCCTCCGCACAACAAGTCAAGGCCTTAAGTGATTTTAAGATGAGCCCTGGTCTCTACCTATGGACCTATGAGGAATTTCATAAAAGGGGCTGTAATAAAGGGGGCTTAAGAGTTAACTAAATGCTCGCCTGTTCCACTGTTTTAAATGAATTGAAATCCCGCGTTGTGTTGCACTGATAACATTGTACAAAGAGTTTTGAAAGATTGATGGGTTGGAAGATGGGCGTTTAATGAGGAGTATGGGCAGATTTATGTAAAGACAACCTGCAATACACTTCTATAAGTTAGTGCTGAAGGAATTTAATGGAAAAATTGACTTAAGTCGATTGATGTGTAAATGAACCACTTCAAACAACCGAAAAGAGTCTATGACAGTAGGGACGTGGATTGATAAGAGGCCTCAATTGAAATGAAAAAGGGACACCTCCTCCTTCCTCTCTCTATTTTCTTCCTCTATGTATTAATGTCTGATTTATTTAAGAAAGGGAGGGGGTCCCGTTGTAATCTTTTTGGGGGAAACAATGCTTTTCCCTGGCCGAGACAGCTAGCTGATCTGACAACTGAGACTTGACCTAGGGATGTTTTCTACTGTGTCATGATTGTAAAACCTTCCCCTTCTTCCTATAAATAGGCAGATGTAAGACTATGTTAAGGGGGTTGGTTCACGGCTAGTTCCAGATATTCTGACTCGGAGGGTTGAATTCAGTGATGCCATTTTGGTTCAATTTGTTGTATTCATAGGATTTCATTAATATCATTACCAAATGTATGGACTGGTTATTGGATTCTCTGAGATAAATGATATTTTCCTGATTGATTCCAAACATGTTAATGTGAAGTAAGTTTTCCCTTTTGTAACCTATTTCCAATTTTGTATTTCTTCCTTAAAACAATGTTAAGGAAACTGTTATGTTTTTGGATGATAAATGGATTTGTATTCACTGCTAAATAGAAGAGAGTACCTGTGCGAGACCACATAATTACTTTTGTTATCTTTATGCATGCAGTACATATCATCCTTCAGATTTACTCGTGTTTGTGAGTAGCTTATAGTACCTATGGTGGCTCAGACTTACCTCAACTATTGAACAGATATTGATACCTAGTACTATGCAAGCCTGAAGCTTTACATCAATTCCCCTATTGCTATAATTCTACCTTCTTACTCTTTCATGTTTATGCTGAAATATAGTCGCCGAGGACTCTGTTTGTTACAACCCTCTACACCTGATTTCCTCCTTCTCTTACCCCTCTCCTTCACCACTTCAACTTTAGTTCAATCTGTCTCATTTCCATGTGTAGGCCACTAGAAGAAGAAACTACTTCTCTTTGAGATTTCTCCATATACCCCCAACATATGGATTCATGAGTTGGCTTGAATATCCCTCATTAAAGGAATATTGAACCAAACCCTCTTACCACCATCTTCATTTTGTGACAATTGCAGTGCTGCAAACCCCTCTCATACCATCTTACAAGCACTCCTCTATTTAAGATGTCCTAGACACTGGTATACAATCAACCCATAAGATGTCTCTAGGGAGATTTTTTGTCTCATGATGCACTTATGCTGCATGGTGCAAGATTTAGCGACAACATAGTTCTGGCACCGCTTTCAGGGAATGGATTAGAATATTTTTCCCTGGGTACGAGAATATTTTACATTTCCTCTGTTAGGTGAGCAAAGGAAGTGTGGGTTGAAGATCTCTCATCTTGGTGACTCCACTGTCAATGTTATGGTAGACATCTTGACGACTCCACTATCCATATCTGTATTTGGTCATCCTGGCTTTCAAGCAACCCCATACTCACTCAGATGCTAGAGTAGGCCACAACTCTCCCTACTTTTGAAGTTGAAATCACTCGTATATGGAGGTTTTCAAGATGGCCCTTCCTTCATTCCTAGTCAACAAATTTGCCCCACTAGATATTTCTTCTATTGCTGGTTCTACCAATCATGTCCCTTCATTTCATGAGTGGGTTAGCTATTTGCCTAGATTCAATGGGAACACAAAGAGAAGGCCTCACCAACATCTCAAATAGTTTAATGAATGCATGAAACAACAAGGTATCTTCCTTGAAGATGTACAAATGATTTTGTTCATGTATTCTTTAGAGGGGGATGCTAGATTCTGGTACAGAACAATACCTTGTGGAAACATATCTTCCCTAAAAATTTTTCATATAGGATTCAACCACTACTGTAGAAGACTATATCCATCGAATTCTCTATTTGAAGATCATTGCGCACATTTTAATGATGAAGACTTTCCCGAGGTCGAACACCTTGGTGAAGATGTTTGTGGAACTCTGCTCTAAGAAAGCATATGCTCGCATCAAGAAGCATCATCAAATGAGCGAGAAAGAAAAGAAGGAAATATCATCGAGCTACCAACAAGCCCTCAGGGGTCTGATTTGGATGAATTTGATATTCCTCTTTTCTATGATGCACACGACTCAAGTGATGCAGAGCCAAAACACTTCTAGTCAAGGGAAGTTGTGCAAGAAGAGGAGGCTGATTAGGAGGTCAATAAAGAGGGTCCAGTTCACAACTCACACCCTTCACATGGAGAATAAGACCAAGACCCTCCTCCAATTTGTGATTCAAATTATTCAAAGGAGGAAGAGATGGTTGCAGAAGTTTAGAAGGAGTTGTTTGCCAATAAGTGGAGAAAAATCTCCCAGCAATAGGCTTTTCTTGAAAAGGCCAAAGATGAAGAGCTAGATAATGTTTGTGGCTACCATGACCAAAAAGACATTGGCCAATAGACTGTATGTAAGAAGAGGCTGCTACAAACATTCCTTTTCTATTCCAGGATCCTATGGCTGAGCATGTAAGCATATTCTTCAGTCAAAACCAGAAGTAATTTCATGAGCATGTATCAAGTTCCATATTTGAAGATTTTTCATGTTGCATGCTTGTTCTATTTTTTTCCTTTTTTTTCTTTTCAGTTGTATGAAGGCATGTGGTCCAATACTCTTATGCTGGCCTAGCTCTATTGGAGAGATGAACATACTTAGACGAATTAAGTACTGTGCATATGTAGGATTGTACATAAATAAGCTCAACAGCTGAGCATTTACTTTTCATTTGTTAGAATTTTTATTTTCTGCATTTTATATTCCCGAGGAAAGTCCCATGGAGATTTTTTTGATTATAAAGTACATATATTATTGACTCCATGCCCAATGGTGAAGGATGATAGTTTGTAGCTTCTCAACACCTTTCAAGCAAGGCACTGTCCCCAGTAGGAGCCATTGTTGTCACTCACTACCTTTTCAGTCACTAGTGGCTTCAAAAGCCAAATAACAGTGAATTTTGATGCCAAATTTTGAGCCATAGAAGATTTTAGAGCCAAACCAGACCCTCTCTAATGCGTAGTGCTCAAAAAGAGCTTTCCGGTGTTATATAGAAGTCCAAAAAAGGGTTCCTGGATTAGAATTTAGGGCCTGTTGAAGAATCCCTTTAGAAAGCTCAGAAAACCCAAAAAAATGGCTAAGTGTTGAAGAAAAATTGCAATCGGGACTTGGGACAGTTGATTGTAATCACATATCAGCGTCGGTGGGTCCAGGTGCATCGCATATATCACATGCTCACATATCGGGGGGTCTCGGGTCTATGCAGAACAATTTATCGACAGATTATTGGTGCTGAAGGCTGATATTATGGTCCTGCAGTCTCGCATTATCGCATTTCGGCCGAGTGGTGTATTTATCGCAATTAGCAGGTCAAGGCCCAACGCTTATCGATGATTGTGATGGTTTAATTCCCAAAACAGGAAAGGGGGCCGATTTGCAATATAACACTAAAGTTCTAGAAAGGGGCCGATTCCAATTTACAAAGGAAAAGGCTGCCAAACCAAGGGCCAAGCCGCTCTTTCTCTTGCCTCCACATGGTAGTGATGACGTCAACAATGACATCGACAAGTTATTAGCGATCAATGATCGATGGTTCTTGGTTTCGGGCTTACCAGTGATTGCGATGCGATAAGGAAGGGCTCTAGATGCGATATTTCATAAGCTGCGATTTACAAACATTTCGGGTATGGGAAACTGACCGATGAGGGACTTATACGTTATAAAGAAAAAGGCTCTTGCACAACAAGTCAAGGCCTTTTTAGGATGAGCCCTCGGTCTCCGTCTATGGTCCTATGAGGAAATTCATAAATGGTGCTGTAATAAAGGGGGCCTATGAGTTAATTAAATGCCCGTATGTTCGACTATTTTAAATGATTTAAATCCTGTGTCGTGATGCACTGATAACACTGTACAAAGAGTTTTGAAGGATTAATGAGTCAGAAGCTGGGAATTTAATGAGGAGTATGGGCTGATTTATGTAAAGATGACCTGCGATACGCTTCTATAAGTCAACACCAAAGGCATTTTAATGGTATAATTTACTTAATTCGGTTGATGTATAAATGAACCGCCTCAAACAATCGAAACAAGTCTATGATAGTAGGGATGTGGCTTGACAAGAGGCCTCCATTGAAATGACAAAGGGACACCTCCTCCTTCCTCTTTCTATCTTCTTTCTCTGTGTATTGATGTCTGATTTCTTCAAGAAAGGAAGGGGATCTTGTTGTAATCTTTTTTGGGGCAACAATGCTTCACCCTGGCTGAGACTGCTAGCTGATCTGATAGCTGAGACTCGGCCCAAGGATGTTTTCTACTATGTCATGATTGTAAAACCTTCCCCTTCTTCCTATAAATAGGCAGATGCAAGATTATGTTAAGAGGGTTGGTTCGGGGCTGGTTCCGAATATTCTGACCCGCGAGGGTTGAATTTTGTGATGCCATTTTGGTTCAATTTGCTGTATTCACAGGATTTCACTGATATCATTGCTGAATGTATGGATTGGTTATTGGCTTCTTTGAGATAAATGATATTTTCCTGATTGATTACAAACATGTTAATGTGCAATAAGTTTTCCCTTTTGTAACCTCTTTCCAATTTTGTATTTCTTCCTTAAAACAATGTTAAGGAAGATGTTATGTTTCTAGTTGATAAATGGATTTTTCTTCACTGCTAAATAGAAGAGAGTACCTGTGTGAGACCACATAATTACTTATGTTATCTTTATGCATGCAGTACCTGTCATCCTTCAGATTTACTCATGTCTGTGAGTAGCTTACAGTACCTGTGGTGGCTCAGACTTACCTCAGCTGTTGAATAAAGATTGATACCCATTACTATGCAAGCTTGAAGCTTTACATCAGCTCCCACTATTGGTGTCATTCCACCGTCTTACTCTTTCATGTTTTTGTTGAAATACAGTGGTTGAGGACTCTGTCTATTACAACCCTCTGCACCTGATTTCCTCCTTCTCCTGCCCTTCTCCTTCACCACTTCAAGTTTAGTTCAAGTTGTCTCATTTCCATGTGTAGGTCACTAGAAGAAGAAACCATTTCTCTTTGATATTGTTCCATATACCTCCAGCATCTGAATTCATGAGCTGGCTTGAATCTCCCTCATTAAAGGCATATTGAACCAAATTCTCTTACCACCATCTTCATTTTGTGACAACTGGAGTGCTGTAGACCCCTCTCATACCATCTTACAAGCACTCCTCTATTTAATATGTCCTAGGCACTGGTCTACAATAAACCCATGGTTTGTCTCGAGGGAGCTTTTTTGTCTCATGTTGCACTTGTACTGCATGGTGCAAGATTTAGCGACAATAATTCCTATGGGACAATGTCTATGGACTATATTCCTTTGGGAATGAGAAATTCCTCCATTGAGTTTTAAACTAGAATGGATGATGTATTTAGACCTTGTATAAAATTCTTAGTTGTATACAGATATGATGCTCTAGTTTTCAACAAATGCTGGGAAGACAATTTATATAATTTGTAGATTTTTTATGATTTGTTATACATGCAATGGGTTTAGTGCTCTTTACAAAATAAGGTAAGATGAATATTTTCATTATAGAAATTCATTTTTTTTTTTTAGGTTAGAAATATCCTTTGGAAGAATAGTCTTCCAATATCATAACTTGGAAAACTCTAATCTATATCCAAATGTTATCAAGGATTAGAGGAAGCTTTAGATATTTTGGAGTCCTATAATTTACGTTGTGCTACGATAGAAAACTACTCAGTAAAAAAGTGGAGATGTTTCACCTTGCATGACAAGAGCTCACATAGATGATGTCAAAAATATTAAAAATCATTGTCATCATTCATTTCTTTTATGTTTTCTACGAAAATATTAAGGAAAAGAGATTTAGTACTTTTAGTCATTTCCATAGAGCCAAAATGATCAAGAAAGCATGAATATAGAGTTTAATCAAGTGAGGCAAAAGCAATAATTGTTCAAGCGAGTGAGACGAGAGTAATAGTTCCTACCAGATTGGCTACAACTCATAGAATAATTTCCTTGGGGAATTCATTGTAATATTATCTACAAATGTATTTTAGTCTAGTATTTTTTAGGGTTGGTATTTTGAGAACTTATCTTGCAATCATGCTTAGGGAACCATATATTTATTATTATTATTCCCATAATATTTTCTTGCATTTATTGGAAAAAGGAAAAAGGTCTCCATAGAATTCACAGTGCTACTATTTCATTAATTCGTAGATGGTATCCCTATTTTAATATTTTTATAGGTGAAATTCTCCCCCGCCATCATGACACAAACACCAAAGATAAATGCATTATTTTGGAATCCATATGTAGCAATGGTGCAATATTGACGAGGTCATTTACTTTACATTGTGTTCATGGGACTTGAATTGGTCACTTAGAAATCATCAATAATATTCAATGGCATCACTAAAAATTTAAGTATGCCAATCATCTTGCTAATCAGTAGAATACTAGAGATATCATGCCACCATTTGAATAATATGTGGTTTGTATCCTTTGGCTAGGATATGGAGATATTCATTTCTTGACACATGCTTATCATAGTAGTGACTATAACGCTTCTAATGATGGATCCAGCGAAGATGTGGAGAATAATATGTCTCCCCACAATTGGCTTCTCAAATATAATCTATTCAATAAATATTTTTCTAGTAGGGAAGCATGTGCACCATTGTACATAAAATAACATCCATATAACTCTTTTTCTAAAAACAAGCATTTGTTTCAAGTAGTGTGACACATAGGATTTGACCATGGTTGCAGTTAGTAAATCACAAGGGTGCATAGAAAGTATGTCGACAATAGATAATGTTGTGATATTTTGCATTACAAACTCGAGGAAACTTGCTCAACTAAACCCTTTTTTTGTAGGTTCTTTATTGCACTCTTCATTTTGTGGTACATATTGGTTTTATTTTTTAAGTTGTTTTCATTTTGATGGATGGTAGTATCCCTCTTAGTTCAATATACTGGAAGTAAACACTACATCATTTTCCTTTGATGAATTGAAACCACTACCCTAGTTGTGTTTGTAAAGGTTAAATCCTTTCTTCCTAAAAGCTTTAACACATTGTAATATAATTGAGACTATGATATTGGTTAAAAACACACATTTAGATAATCACTTTCTACATTTTATTAAAAAAAAAATGATCTAAAAAAGATAAATATGCTAGTTATAAGTTTTTATTAGGTTGTGTCTATATAGGAATTACTCCATCCTTTCCTTGTGGCCTTAACGCTTCAATTTTTTACTTGTGTCATGGCTTATAGAAATCTTGAAATTATTGATTTCTTTCTTGAAGCAATGCAACCATTACATGATGACCCTATATATTTGATTATATATCCAAATTTCAAGTTTCTCTTTTAGATGTTCTAACATTCCACCACAAATCCTTTGATCTTTCCAAGCAACATAAAAGTGAACATCTCACCTCATAATATAGATTTGTTTACCAAGTTATAATATCTTCAATAATGTTGTTTTGCATAGTGGTTTGAAAGGAGAAAGTGTGATGATGCAAACAAAATACCAAAACCGTTCCAATACCACTAATACGTTTTCTTGAAAAGAATTAGAACTTTCCAAATTATGGTCTATAAATACTACTTTAGTTCAAATTAAATTGAATATATCTACCCATACAAATGAAAGAGTTCATACATTAGAGAGATACAAATCATGCATATCATCCTTCCCTCCACTAACCAACAAAGTGAAGTAGATTGCTTGCATGAAGAAGTCTTGATCGAGAAGAACAATACCAAATGCAAATGATGTAGATCCATAGTGCACAATACTAGCAATCATATAGTCATGAAGGTTGTTGTATAGAGTAGTAATGCTTATAAATTTCTAAGAAAAAATGAAGAACATAGACATCCTACTCCTTAGGGTGAAACACATTATATAGAAGGAAGCTTTTCTATGATGTGGGATTTTGTCAAGTGGCCTAAAGATAGCCAAATGAAAATTCCTACAAAGTATAGAGTCTCTTATAAGAGAGAAATGACAACACCTACTCAATTCATTTACAAAATTGGCAAAATAAAGCTTTGAAATGTATTTCTAGTAATCTAGGCAATGTTGCTAGCATAAGAGGAATTTAAAAGTCTAAGATAAGACTCCTGATGAAAATAATAAGATAATAGTTAAAATAATAAAAAACGAGTTATGGAATTTTAATGGAAAATAAATAAAATATTTTATTTTTGTATTTCTAACTAATGTCCTTATAGGTTTACTCAAATGTCGAGTGTAGACACAATTCCTCTTGGAATTTTTGTGATAACCTTTTTATGTATGCTTTAAAAGGTGAAATTTTGAGCATATTGAGGAGAGATATTAGCAAAATTTGGTTAAAATTACAAATTTTGGTTCACTATACTTTCTGAGATATATGATGTGGAAATTAGTGTTTGTGATTGGTCTTGAAATACATTTCAAACGACTCATCTCAACATTTTTTCTATAACTGTTTTTTTGGATGTTTCAAACTGTTAAATTTTTAACTAATCAAGAGAAAATCATGTGGTAAATCTAATAAAAAAATTAGGTTTTCATTTGGTACAATTTATGAGATATACCCTGTGGAAGTTAGAGTTTGTGAATTAGTTTCGATCATGTAATTTCAACTATAATTCCTTTTTATGGACATTTCAGAAAGCAAAATTTTAACAAATATAAGGATACATAATGAAGTACCTTAGTTAAAAATTTCAGAATTAGATTCGAAGAATCGGACAGGTGGAATGCCATACAAGTGTACTCTTCGGAAGAGGGCAAAAATCAAGAAGTCTCAGGAAAGTTACCATAAATTTCACTTGGCACATCAAGTTCTTATTAGAATTATGGAATTCCAAAGAACACATATCAAAGTATTATAGGCCAAAAATTTAGATTTAGAATGGTTCAACTCACAGAGATATATCAAGAAAAAGTTTAGTATTTTAGATATTCTCCAAATTAAGGTCTTAAAGAAGTACTATTATTATGCCTCCAAAGAAAGTTATTGCACCAATTAAACCTCATGAAGGCTCACTACTTAAAATTGAGCCAATTTTGAATGGTCATTTGTCGTTCTTTCGATGAATTTTCTTCACTATAATGACAAAAGTAGGTCTCACTAAACATCATTTCAAGTATAGTCATACTATAAAAATTTTATAATTGTCGAAATTTCGACAATAGTTATGGACACATGTTGTCGAAGAAAGAAGGTGTTCGCTGGCACAAGTGCTCATTGGACTTCTAACTTCAATAATATTTGTTCCATGTTGTTGCAATACCAATAGAATGATGGTTTCTTGGCATTGTAAGATCAATGAAATTTTTGTGTCGGTCAACTGATGAAAGTTGGCGTCGGACAACTGATGATGTTAGATATCCTTCGACAAACTTTCCATACTTGCCATGCTTTCCGTTCACATTTGGATGTTTTTGGTCGTCGTAAGACCAACAAAAGTTAGTGTCGGTTGATCGACGACATCATACATCTGTCAATGAAGTTTCCATACCTTCCACACTTTCTGTTTAACCATTGGAGGGTTGCATGTTGTCGTAATTTTGTTGAGTAACGTTGTTAGAAGACCGACGAAACTATATATATATATATATATATATATATATATATATATAAATATGATATATATATATATAAATAAAATGAAATATACTAATTAAATTATTATTAGCCAACGACATATAGATCCATCAATGAATTTTCCATACCGTCCACACTTGTTGTTCAACCAGTGAAGGTTGAATGTTGTTGTAATTTTGCTGAGCACTGTTGTCGAAAGACCAGAAAAAACTTAGTGTATATATATATATATATATATATATATATATATTCGTTCTAATTCAAATCCAACATAATAAAAGACTAACAACATTAATTAATTCATAATCAAAACTCACATCATTATGGTTTTTTTATGCTCAGTTAGTGACTCCTAAGATAGATTCATTTGGACTTAGTCTTATGCTATCAATTTCTTTGATCTATTTTACCAAGGTTACAACCATAATTAAATCTAAATCCATAGCTACAATACCTTAATTTTGAAACAAATGTAACTTTATAGGAAATGAAACGAACATTTTCAGAATAAATATCACAAGCCAAATAACAACACACATACATACAAAAACATAAAAATTAGCACAACATCTTAGCTTGAGTGGGCCCCCTCAAGGATTGGTATGTGCATTAACTTTGAATCACCACACACCTATAATATATAATCATGGATAGGAACAATGTTGAATGTTGGTATTAAACAAGGAAAAAGGTATTGCAGAGTGTCAACAAAATAGATAAAAATATCTCCCCCAAATATGAGGACATCTTTGTGTATATATATGAGTAGGGTACTTTCTCATCTCAAAATAGAGTGACATAGACCCTTCAATTAGGGTTTATAGTTGTGGTTACAATTTTTTTTGGAGTGATATGATCAATAGTAAATGTAGGCTCCCAACGCACATACAAAAATTGATTCATTCTTTTTTTGGTTCAAAATGATGAAGCACAAGAGTATCATGTTTATTGGCATAAGAAAGTGTAGATTCCAATGGATTAACTATAGGTTGGCACATGTTCATTAATCTCCTAGGAAAAATAGGTATAGGTAGTTGTGATGGAAATGAATCGAGTAAATTACAAATGCTTTTGGTCATGGTTGATACTATATTTCTCCAACACATTATTAGATTCTTTACTACCATAAATGTTAATATCTTCTTAAACTTTGTTCTCGTGAAAAACCTACTTGGTTTCCTAAATACTATATTGTGAAAATGTGCTACATGTTACACTAGAAACCTTATTTTCACACACATATGTATACATCTTGGCATATCCCTTATCATCATTAACAATCCAAGTAATCTCACAACCCTTGTTGGAAATAATACTGAGAGGGGGGGTGAATCAGTATTATCACATTAATAAAACTTTTTCATTTCCAAACTCTGATTCATATATGCTACTTCCAGAACTTCTTATGATTAAGTTAATTGATCTTCAATGAGTGCATTAGAACATTATCAACCATATTATCAGTTAACAGATGCAGTAACATAGAATAGATCATCACACATAAGGCACACACATGAACACCATGATATAAGGTGGAAACCCAATGCGGGAGAAAACCACCTGCTGCAAGTCATCTCAATCTTCTTCTTAATAAGAAAATCCTTTTACAATATTTGTACTGGTGCAGTCTTATACCAGTACGGGAGCTACAACCCCCTTTGCTCTTGTACTAGCCGATCCATTTACTAGTACGCAGGCTGCTACCTGCTACAATGCTCCAAAGATTCCCCTTTGCTTTTGTACTAGCTTAAGTACTAGTACGTAGGCGCCGCCTACAATCTTCTCTCCTCCAGGTACCACGTTTCATCAATTTTCATACTGGATACACTGAAGCACAACACATAATCTAAAAGGCCACGTTTCATCCAATTTTCATACTGGATCCATAAACATCAAATGATCATCAAGTACCAGTAAGTCACCCAGATAACGAGATCCACAATAACAGAAAACTAAACCCAGAACACCTTCTGTGGAGTCTCATGTGGTGCCTCCTGCGGTGCCTCCTGCGGCGCCTCCAGCGGCAACTCCTGCGGCGCCTCCAGCGGCGACTCCTGCGGCGACTCCTGCGGCGCCTCCTGCGGCGCCTCCTGTGG
>APFE030697721.1:6428-19789 GCA_000404065.3 Pinus taeda
TCTTACTTGTTTTGTTTGTCACTAGAGAGTCTTAGACTCCTAGGGAGGTTAGTTTTGTCAGCAAAAATAACTCTTTCCGCATGACAGGGTCCCAGGACCTTTTAGGAGGTTTCTTTGTAGGGTGGCCTGACCAGTGGTATCCTATCGTGATCATCACTAGTGATAGGATGATCGCCTTGTAGACTCATTTTTGTACTTTTTTGTGCTATCATTTTTTCCGATCATAGGGTGTTTTTCAACCTATGATCGAAGAAGATGTATATTTTGACACACTTCTATGCTATGATATATCACTATTACTGGTTATCTTGTATAACATGTTTATGGGATGCTTTTAAATTTACTGTCTTGATTACTGCAAATGTCTATTTAACATTCGAGAAGCAACTACATCTGCTAATGTATTTAAATACCTTGGAATGTGCTGATATTCGATGTAATCAAATTCTTGTTCCAAGAGATGGACTCTAAAAGATAATCGCAATAACACTGGATTTCTAATGGCATAAACTCTATTAAGCTGTAATACAACAAGTTCTGAATCTAACCTAACAATCAAACTCTGAATTGCAAATGAAATGGATTCAGATAATAACTCAATCACTACATTGTATTTTGCAATGTTGTTCGTTGTTTGACTAAGGCTTACCCCATGCATAGATACTAACTCGTCAGAGGGCGAATAGATAACCCAAGCTGCGGAAGAGATGTTCCGTGTACTACGAAAAGCACCATCAGCAAAACCGATGTATGTTTGGAGAGGTGTTGACATCTGCAATATCAAGAGTAAAATTAAGATCAGTAGGAATAATGATGAAAAACACTCTCTAAAGTAAAGAACACATTCCTAATCTAAAAACACACCAAACTTAGAAAGAAACTAGTCTAAAACTCTCCACACTAATCTTTTAAGCATAATATCGTTTTAGATAAAGCCCATTCCTAGGTTTACCTAAAGAGACATCGTCAAAATCTTCTAATTCATAGGCCCCTTTTGCCAGCTTTCGCTTAACAATATATGGACCATGCCACATGGGTACAAATTTGCCAGCCCCTAGCTTGTCGTTTGCTTGATCGTAAAGTAAGACTAGGTCTCCTTTCGAAAAATTGTGGGGTGTAATATTCCGATCATACTGAGCTTTAATTCTTTTGGCATGATTTTCGATAGCTAATGCAGCATCACATCGATTCTCATCTAATTGAGCTAAGTATAATAAACATTTTTCCTCTTCGGAAGTAATAATTGTACGACAATTTGTAATGACGGGATTTCACATTCAATGGGTAGTACTGCCTCTAAATTGTAAACCAATTGAAAGGGAGTAAAACATGTTGATGTTTTGACTGAGGTTTGGTATGCCCAAAGCATGAAAATAACATGTTATGCCAATTCGACCTATGAATCCCAATGATTTGTTGGATCATAGTGACTAGAACTTTGTTGATTGCTTCAACTAGACCATTTGCTTGTGGGTAATATGGAGTGGAACTATCGTGACGCAGGCCAAGATGATATGTTAGTTCAGTCATCATGATGTTTCGAAAATGACTCCCATGGTCAGTGATAATCACTTGAGGAACACCAAACCTAGTAATAATGTGATTGAAAACAAAAATCACAGTAGTTTTGCCGTCTGTCGAAAATGTAGGCATCGCCTCGACCCACTTGGTAAAATAATCTACCGCAAGGATGATGTACGCATGCCCCTTGGCCGAGTGAGGGTTACATGTAATAAAATCGATACCCCATGTTGCGAATGGACCGACGACAATTATAGGGTGGAGAGGAGCAGGTGGAGTGCGCATCTTACGATAAAAAATTTGGCAATTGTGGCATTTCCATACTGCAGCGATACAATCTTTGAATAAGGATGGCAAGAAATAGCCAGCCCGCAAGATCTTTTGGGCTATGGCATACCCAGACATATGACCGCCACACGCTCCAGAGTGGCAATCATTAAGAACCTTTTCAACTTCTTCATGAGTTAGACAATGTCAGAAAACAGAATCCGCCCCACGACGATAAAGAGTATCTCCAATAATAGTGTAAGGTTGGGATTGGAAACGTATTATCCTACATTGAGATCATGAAATGTTTGGCTGAAAAGATTGGGTTTGGAGATAAACAATGATATCTCCATACCATGGATCAACAGTGCTGATAAGGAACAAGGAGTCATTCGCAATGGGTTCTTCTGCCACATGTTCGGTATCAGCATGAGGGAAGTCACACATCAATTCCGCAAAAACCAAAGACTTCTTTGACTTAGCCTTTTCAAATTCTAGGTCAAATTCCTGCAGGATGACAATCCATTTGAAATAATTGCCCCCTAGTAATTGTTTAGTCAAAATGTACGCCATAGGGTTACAGTCAGAAAGGACTGTGGTTTTGCGTAGTAAAATGTAATGACGAAATCGTTGAACAACCTGAACTGCTACCAAGGCCAGTTTCTCCACATGTGAATATTTTAACTCAGTTAGAGTTAGAGTCCGACTAAGATAATAGATCACATGTTCACTCTCGAATTCATCCTGTTGAACTAAGACCGTCCCAATGGTGGAATGGGAAGTGGTGAGGTACAAGAAGTAATCTTGGTTGTAGTTGGGAGGATGCAATAACGACACATGGGTCAACGCGTGTTTAAGTGCATCGAAAGGTTTGTTAGCTATCTCATCTGTTTCAACAACTTGGTGAAACCTTTTGTAATCTCGGCGTAGTTAGGAATGAAACGATGTAAAAAGTTTGCTTTCCCTTGCAAACTTTGGAGTAGGCAAAGAGTTGAAGGAGGTGGTAATTTGACAATGGCTTCAACCTTCGAAGGATCGACGGGAATGCCGATTTTTGAAACAACAAATCCCAGTAAACGACCCATTTCTATACAGAAAACACATTTGTGGGGATTCAGACTAATCCGATAATGCCTACATCTCATAAAAATTTCTCATAAATGAGTGAGATGGTCAGCTCAGCGTAAAGAATGAGCAGGTAAATCATCGAGGTAAGGCTGCATAATGTGCTTGATGTCATGAAATGCATAAGACATAGCCCTTTGAAAAGTTGTGTAGTCATTCTTCAATCCAAAAGGTAACTTGTAATAAGCAAATGTCCCCCATGGACAAATGAAGGCCGTTTTTGGTTGATCGGTAGGTAGAATGTTAATTTGATTGTAACCGGAAAACCATCCATAAAGGAGAAAATTTCACTGCCAGCGCAATCATTGATAATTTGATCGATATAGGGTGTTGGATAATTGTCCTTGGGACAAGCACGATTAATATCCCTATAATCAATACATATTTTATTGTCCCTTGCTTTTTAGTAACCGGAATAATATTCGATACCCAATCTGTTAAAGGAATTGGATAAATGAAACCTTCTTTAAGTAATTTCTCAACTTCTGCTTTGATGGCAGTAGCTTTTCGTGGGTGTATCTGATGCAAACATTTCCGAATGGGTTTAGCATCTGGGTAAGTTTTGATTTCATGAACAACAATTGAAGGATCAATTCTTGGCATTTCCTCATAGGACCAAGCAAACACGTCACGAAATTCTTGAAATAGGGCTTTATATGTTTTGAATTTAGTGTCCGTACAAGAATCACCTATTTGAATGTTTTCAACAATCCCAAGTTTGACTGAAATGTCGATAGGAACCGTTCGAGAAATATTTGCTAAATTTTGTTCAGAATCAGGATGTTTCAATGTATTCTGCGGTTCTTTGACATATTCAGCAGTAAAAATAGATGAAAAATCATTCTCAAAATGATCAATCATAGGTAAACACGAAGATCTATGATGAAGATCTTCCCATGGTAACTCATCAACAAAAAAAAGTTCCCGAAGTTGCTCATCAATGTGAACAGTTTCAGAAAAGGTTGTTGAATCTGAGGTTGAGATTGAAAGTGATTCTCCATGGATCACATTCACTAGATCAAGATTGGTTGAACTTGAGTTGAAAAATGACTATACAGCCTGATAAGTAACTTCAAAGGGACTCAAAGGCATGGCATCACCAAAAGAGTCCACCTCGGAATCGGATGGGATGATCCAAGGATCATCAAGAACAATGGATTCTGACGAAATCATATGAATAGTCGCGAAAGGAGGCGGTATGTTGGGAGGAGGAAATGAAAAAGTTTCGAGTAAACCGAAATCTTTAACTAATCCTACCCCAACATCCTTATAAGGGATAGCGGTTTTACCAACATGTTGAATAGTCTTAGCAGATGATGGGTCGGATGAAAAGTAATTTAACTAATCTATTGTAACTATCTTTCCATTATGTGGAAATTTAATAAGCCGAAAGACTGATGAAACAACAACAGTCATTGCATAAGACTAGCTACAACCCAAAAGAAGGTTGTAATCCAGAGGGGCATCAACCACTTCCACATCTAGATTAACAGTTTTTCCTTCAACCCCTATAGGTAAGTCCTACAGAATGCCATAAGGATGAAACCCTTGGCCATCAAAGGCTTTTATAATCATCGGGGATTGATTAAGTGTAGGAGAGCCAAGGGCTTTCCAGCACTGTACCGACATAATACACGTTGAAGCTCCCTCATCAATCACAGTCCTAAAGCAAGGTCTGTTTTTTACTAACACTGGAATCTGGAAAGCCATTTGATGAGGTAAATGAGGTGTACTATTTTCCAAATCGAAAACTATGAGGTTTGAGTCCTGAAGATCAACAGCTCCTATAGCTGACAAAAGTAATTTACTCTGTGTTGGACATGATCGCAGCACCTCCAAAGTCGACATTACTGAAGGTGAAACAGCTAAATCTTCAACAATGTTATAGTTCTGAGCAACTCTAGCATGTGGATTGAAAGCTGGGTTTCGAAGTATACCCTTAGCGGGTGGTTTGATTACTAAGTTTGGATAAGATTTCTCAATCTGAAGCGGATCGTAACCAGACAGAGTTGAGGTTGATGGGTTGGAATTAGAAGATTATACTTCCTTACCACCAATAGGACTCTTACTTCCATAATCTTGCGATCGTGTCGCAATCCTAACATGGGACATCATCATTATGGGTTCCTCCGAGGCATTTGAGGAAGAACCTATCATCTTACTGTCTTGACTCGGAAAAGGATCTTTCAAAACAGCAGGTGTTTAAGAACCTTTGACGATTTTCACAACCTCAGCATGATGTGGACAATGTCTTGTAAAATGCTCCTCATTGCAGATGAGACAAGGATAGCGAGGTTTATGTTTCTCGTCAGTAGATTTAGGTTTATCTGATTTCTCTTTCGCATTTTGCTTATTCTTCTTCTTGCCTTTCTTCTTACCGCTAGATTTTGATTTGGCCATAGATGATTCTACGACATGGACATCGGCAGAAATTTCAGCTGAAGACTCTCCCTTCAGGGAATCTCGTAAAGTTATAATAGGAGAATAATTCTTGGAGGATTTCTTCTTACTTTTGGTATTAACAATACCAATCATACCGTCAGCGACATGAGACCCTGAGGGAGGTGCAGTTATTTAATTTTTCTTTGGAAGGTCGGGGATTTTCTTGTGTAAAGTACCTGACTGTGTATAAACTAAGTCAAGGTACTAAGCTTGAGAAATTACTTGCTCTTCGGAAACTACTCCTGCCTTGGCTACATCTTCAGTTATTTTAGGTAATAATGATTTTACAAACCATTCTGCCAAAATTTGGTCCAGGATAAAAACTTTCACTAAACAACGTCGACATCGCCATTCATGAATGTGATCTGAAATATATGTGGACGTCGATTGTTTTAATGAAGTTAGTAACTCTGTTCCATTGTCATATTGGACTGGTAGCTGAAAATGAGTAAGGAAGTGGCTAACTGACTAAAATTGTAAAAAGAGCCTTGTGGCAACTCAATGTACCACTTGGCTACAAGGCCAATCAAAGTGCATTGAAAAAGACGAAGACGAATTGAATCATCTATAATGGAATTCGATGCACACCAGAGATGGTAAGTCATCACATGATTTGACGGATTTGCTCCTGACTTCCCCTCAAACCTTGGTATATCACTGGGCAACTTATTCGACATTGGCGACCAAAACAGAAGATAATTAATGGGATCGTTCGTAAGGCGCGACAAGTCAGGTAAATCCAAAGTTGCTATAAATGGTAATTGACGGTTCGGGTCCCGAAAACTTGGGATCATAAGACCAGCCCCAAGAGGAGGATATCCAGGATAACTTGGAATTGGATTGGCATTTGGGATATTATATCCTCCTGGAAAACCAGGATTAACTGGACCATACTGGGGTTGTTTAGGTTGTTGATAAGTATACCCAGGGTACGGTTGATACTGATAAGCCAGGCCCTACACAGTAGGACCAAATTGATACTGTCCCTAGTACGGTTGATAAGTAAATTGAGGTTGACTTGTGACAATCGTACTAGGCCCAGGTTGTCCTACAGGCATTGAAACTGAAGTCTGGATTGTAGGTCCGGACTGAGGTAAAGAGGCCTGAGGAGTTGATACAGGAACAGTAGAAACTGGAGCTGCTGATACTCCAGAAATAGGTGGGGTGGATTGAACGGAGTCCATAGTAGTTGCAGCAGACGTTTGAGGCAGAGTTCGAGGTGAACTAGGCCTAGGCTGATGAACTACCCCAGGTGTAGAAGTTTGAGTAGTAGGCTGGATAGGTTGCTGGGGTGAACCAGAAACCAAAGTCTATCTAGATTGAGATGAAAACTGCACACTAGGTTGCGAAGTCTATTGATCCCAAACCACGTTCATTCCAAGGTATGGACCCATAACAAGTTGAGCATATTGAGGACCAAAACCAAGTTGAGTGTAAGGTTGATAATTATACGGTACATTTCTCGTTCCTTGAACAAATGATTGACCTGAAGGTGGTTGGAAACCTTGAGGTTGGTATTGAGCTTGAGGTTGGTACTGACCTTGAGGCTGGTACTGACCTTGAGGCACATATTGAAACTGAGGTTGACCTTGAGGTACATATTGATACGGGGGTTGACCTTGAGATGAATATTGCGTCTGGAGTTGACCTTGAGGAACATATTGTCCCATAGGGATGTACTGTCCTTGAGGTTGCCCCCCCAGGCGGTAATGGATTGCCTTGAGGTTTCCCGCCAACTGATATTTGAGTACCTTGCGGCTGCCCCCCCAGGTGGTATTGAACTACCTTGAGGTTGCGGGTTAGGAGTAGTACCAGACATCATAAGAATCTCTTCGACACTTAACAGTTTAGTTCTGATATTACCAGGAGATACTACATATTCAATGGGTTGAGGAGATGCTCCTAAAAATGTACCAGATAAAGACTGATATCCAAAAGGAACAGAAGGACCGCCATGTAAAAATGTTTCTGGCGTCTGAGAAAACAAGGATGACCGTCTCGATATATTCAAAGCAGGATAATAACCTCTAGGTGTTGGATGGAAAGGAAATTGAGGTGGTGAAGGCGTGAGACCTGGATTTTCTAAAAAGTTGGTCAATGAAATATACCAAGCGTCACCTCTAATGGGACTGTAGAAAATGGATTCACGCTCCCTAAGTTTGATAGCTGGTTGATTTTCGGGGAGGTTTGTACCTTCGTCTGGACTTACAAGCTCTTCTATGGAAATGAGTCCAGAAGGAAGATTCTGGGTAATGATACTTTCTACACTGGGTGAACCAGGACCACTAGAAACAGGAGAAGCAAATCCTGAAGATGGAGTAGCAGCAGGTTCAGTTTCAGGTTCAGAGATTTCAGGTTCTTCGGCTAATGAACTAGTAGGAGTAATAGTACTAGTAACTTCGGAAAATGAAATTGGTTTAGAAATATGTTCTGTTGCTTGAACTTGATAATCAGGATGTATGATTAACGAAGACTCTCCAACCTCTGGTGACCCAACTCTACTTTCACTAGGTGTGACAAGAACTCGCAGCCCTTCAAGTTGACTTGGTGTAAATTCGGGAGGCTGCCCCCGAAGTCGACGAGATTGTCTCGGTAATTTAGCCAAGATTAATTATTTAATTACTTCACACAAAAACAAAGAAAATCTCAAGAAAACCACCTAAAGTCTCTAAAGAACCAAACAATTTGAAGCACACGCCTAATAATCTAGGAGATAAAACCACACACAAACAATATCTTTCTGAATTGAAAACACTAGTTGGTGATGAAATCCAAAGTCGCATAATTCAATACAGAAATGGCGGTTGGAATAGTTACCTCGACAACCTACTTAATGAAACAGACTGGCACAAGTTTCTCCACTATAACCGTCTCGAGTGAAGGTAACCCCCCAGAGAGTCTAAGTGAGTCTAGTCGATGTCTGCTCCAGGTACAGTGGGATCTTCCCTCCACCATCACCTAGGAAAGAATCCTATAGATTATGGCCACTAAGGTTACCAACGAAAACAAATATACCTAGGGGAACAGTCTACGATCTGATACGCATGCAAGGGTAGATTAACAAGCTCAATCCCTTGAAGGCTCCTTGACATAATCCAAGGTTTACCAACAAGTGACCCCAGGCTCCTCGACAATGGTCAATCTGAGGTTTACCATTTTTAATACGTGAATATCTTCTATTGTTCCCAATGAGGAAGGATTGATTCCCACATTGGTTCAGATATGATCTCGTGCTTCTCCTTTAAGAGGAGATTTCCTAGAGCACAGATGTAACAATTTGAATTTCTCCCTACTGCAAGATCGACTACTTATTTGTTTAAACTATCTTGGAGAGTTAATTACTCCCTACTCCAAGATACTAGCCTAAGCTATGTTGGTGAAAAGAGCCCTAGAAAATAAAAAGATTGCTAGATGGATTTTAATTAAGCGTTAATTTTTTTGGTTGTTTCTTAAGTCAATGGGTGCGGGGATGAAACTTTATGGTGTGAAGACTCAACTCCAAAACACTAAAAAATGCACCTAAGATGATAAACAATTCCTTTTCTTTTCAATGAATTTCTAGCTAAGGAAGAGTTGAAAATGCAATGCTTTGAAAATCAAATATTTCTCTTAACATACAACTGAAAATAAAAAACTTTTTTGTCTTTTTCAAAGAACTTCAAAAACGAGACTACTAATCACGCTCATGGAAAATTCCTTTTCTTTTCAACAATCACAAACTACAAAAACAAACAACTCTTTCAAGAGAGCTTTTAAGATTTCTAGAAAAACTCTAAAAACTATTGAAAACAAAATTTTCAACAAGCTTCTATAATTTCTATGAAATACTCAAAACTATAATCTAATCTTGAGATCTAAACAAAATGGATTGAAAAGAAACTTGAAATGTTTTTGAGGATGCTTAACTTAGTTTTTCAGCTAACTAAGGATCAATTTGTTCAGATCAAAAAACTAATAAAAAAACACCCAATTATGTTTTAATAAAAAATGAAATTCGAAACTTTCAATCAAGTTTAATCAAAGTTTTGCAAAAGAGAAAAATGAGATCTAGCTCTCTTCAAGGATAGATTTCATAAACTACTCAAACTCAGCAAGAAGACCAGAGATACCAGGGTGATCTAAGGCTCTAAGGCTTCTGATCTCTGAGCTATTATGAAGACCAAGAAAAAATCAATCCAATAGGCAAAACTTCTAGAAAATCATTTCAAACGCGAATGCCAATGAAAATTAACTCACAAGGAACTTTTGTCAAGACACGTGCAAATCTGGGCATAAAATAACAGCTATGGAAAAAAACTAAACCTAACTGGGTAGAAGGATATTAGGTTTTTCTAACTTTTGACAGGGTCCATAGGCTCCCAATAGAACTAGGTGCGGTACTACTCTGTGGTAGACTATAACAGTGCAGACAGGTCCGCATTGTACCTAACGCAGAAGGTGTGGTCCTCTTCCAAAAATCAGAAAAAATAAAAATCAAACCAGGATCTAACAAGTACCCAATCCCACACACATCAAGGAAAAATCAGAAACCAAAACTCAAGTTTCTCAAGTCAAAGCAAAGACAAATTAAAAACCAAAACTAGTCCCCAGTGGAGTCGCCAATTTGTTGGCCAGATAAATCGTTCTTGCAGACAAGACCGATCTCCCTAGTATCAAATGATATCTAGAAACAAGCAGCACAAGCAAATCTACTTTTCTCTAAACATGTTTCAATTCATAAATGAAAACTAAGAGGTGTAATAGACCCTACCTCGGTCCAATGCTTGTTTGTGGTAGCTTTGTTCCAACTGCTTCAAGCAGTTCCCTTCTAATAACCTGTATACACAAACAAACACACATCAAAGAACATCTGCATAGATAATATAATAAAACATGTTCATTATTAAGATCAAGGAGCTCATAAAATAAACCATTAGAGACAGTTCATTGAGAAAAATAAACTTGATTGTATTAACTTTATGATAAAGAACCTTACAACCTTTGCCTTGATGTTGCACAAGCTCTTTCTAGGGTCCAACAAGAATCTCCTCTACTTTGACAAGCCTCACTCACTTCCCAAATGAAATGAAAGGTATGTGATCTCTCCTCTCACATGCTCAAAAAGGAAGTCTAATTTCCAGCAGCATTTACCCTCAAGAATCTTCATCTTTCAACCTCTCCTACAACTAGCCCAATGCCTGAATTTATAGTGCAAATGGAGGAAGTTGCAAGTCCACCATTGAAGGGATAAGCACCTCATATCATGGAGTTAGACCCCTTAGTTATGGAATGGATGAACCAAGGTGGAGTGGACTTGCCAATGTAATATTCCTTCTAGAAGCATCCAGAAGTGATCCAAGGTGAGTTTTTAAGAGTGAACTCATGCCTTTTTAACTTTTACAGGGGTTCGCACCCATCACTTAATAGATAGAGTGGTCAGGTTCGCAGGGGACATGACCATTGGGTGCGGTACCACAGGCAATGCTAGGAGAAAGTGCAAAACCAGAATTTGAGATATTTTTAAGGTCTTTCTCCCATTTTCAATGCTTGACATGAAGAGCTGAGGCTTAAGACTTGCAAAGGAGGCATGTATGAGTGGTGATGGACTCACACAAACTGTAGAAAGTCATGGTGACATTTTTTGTGTAACAAGGGTAGGAAAGGGAACTCATGATGAGAAAAAAATAAATGTTAATCATGATTTCATAGACTCTAACATTGGATCAAAGAACCACCATGTTCCAAAGATAGATATGAGGAATTTTTATAGCAAGGATCTCGAAACATGGATACTACAGATGGAGCAATGTTTCGATCTCCATAACGTGCAAAAGACACAAAAGGTACACATTGCAACTTTATATTTGGAACCAAATCAATTTGTATGGTATTGATGGCTTTGCTCTCATAAACAAATTGTCACTTGGGCTACTTTTACAAATGAAATGATAGCACATTATGAGGATACAAAAAGCAACACTATTTTTAGCCAATTGATAAATCTCAAACAAAAGGGTTTAATGATGGAGCACATTGAGGAATTCCAAAAATTGAATATAAGGGTAAAAGATATTCCAAAGAAGAATAGGATTGATGTGTTCATAGGGACTTTAAAACATGACATCCAACATGAGGTTTGCCTTTGGGAACTAGATTCAATGGAGAAGGCATTCAGGTTGGCAAGAAAAATGGAAAGAAAAATTATGGCAACAAGGAAGCCTACCACTTACGATCATAAAGATGGAAGTGTTACTGCCCATAGCCATCAACAACATATAAGGTTGACACCACAACAATTGGATGAAAGAGGATCAAAAGGGCTTTGTTACAATTGTGATAGAAAATACACTAAAGTTCATAAGTGTGCAGAGAATAAATTATTTTACATAGATTGTGAAGAGGAGGAAGAAAAGGAACAAGAAATGTCAAAAGAAGAAGATATACACGAGGAACAAACCCTAGAAAAAGAAGAAATGAATCCGACCATATCTTGTAATGCATTGGCTGGAATTACGACTCCTCAAACTATCAAGATAGAAGGGCATATCAAGAAGAAAAAGGTAATAGTGTTGATTGATTCAGGAAGTACCCATAATTTTATTCATTGTAAGATAAACAAGGAAATGAATTACTTCCTATATCTATCACCATAGTTTCAAGTGATGGTTGCAAGTAGAGGAACCATAAATTGCTCAGGAAAGTGCCATAATATCAAGCTATCCATGGGAGAATATGTATTGAATAGCCCAATTCTTTTCATTCCAATGGGTGGTGCTGATGTTGTACTAGGAGTCCAATGGCTACAATCCTTGGGTACAATAGATTTTAATTTTCAAGAACTTTTCATGAAATTCTCTTTAGAAGGAAAGGAAGTAGAATTAAGGGGTATCATCGGGAAACCGTGAAAGATAATCATCTCTAACAGAATGACAAAACTTCTAAAGAAAGAAGAACGAGGCATAATTGCACAATTATGTTCACTAGAGGTTCTCACATTGAAATCATCCATTTCTCCAGATCTCCAAAAAGTCTTGGACAATCATTCCAAGGTAGTTGACACTCCGAAAGGCCTCCCACCTATTCATGATCATGATCATGCTATTAATTTGATTCCAGGAAGTGTTCCTCCAAACATCAAGCCTTATAGATATCCCTATGCCCAAAAGAGTGAAATTGAACGTATGGTTGCAGAAATGCTAGAGGCTGATATAATTCAACCTAGTCAAAGTTATTTCTCTACTCCAGTAGTATTGGTTCACAAGAAGAATGGATCATGGCGCATGTGTCCAAATTATAGGGAGCTCAACAAGCTCACTATTAAAGGTAAATTTCCCATTCCTGTAATTGATGAATTGCATAAATCAATTTACTTCACCAAGTTGGATCTTCGTTCAGGATATCATCAAATCAGAATGAAGACCGAAGACATTCCAAAAACAACATTTAGAACTCATGAGGGCCATTATCAATTTTTGGTCATGCCTTTTGGCTTTACTAATGCACCTTCTACATTTCAAGGTTTGATGAATTCCATTTTCAAACCCTTCCTTAGAAAATTTGTGTTAGTATTTCTTGATGATATACTAATCTATAGCAAGTCTTGGAAGGATCATGTCCACCATGTGGACATGGTGCTCAAACTATTGGAGGAGAAACAAGTATATGCAAAAATATCCAAATTTTTCTTTGGAGTACAAGAGGTGGAATATTGGGATCATATTGTATCTCATGAAGGTGTTAAGGTAGACCCTAGTAAAATTAAAACCATTAAGGAATGGAAAATCCCCATGTCCTTAGAGCATCTATGAGGATTTCTTGAGTTGACAGGGTATTATTGCAAGTTTGTTAAGAAGTATGGGAGGATAGCAGCACCTCTAACAACATTATTGAAGAAAGATGCATTTTCATGGACTCCAGAAGCAACGAAGGCCTTTGAACATCTTAAAGAGTCAATGTGCCAAGCACCAGTCTTATCTACACCGGACTTCACAAAAACCTTTATTGTGGAATGTGATGCCTTAGGAAAT
>APFE030697721.1:19963-77620 GCA_000404065.3 Pinus taeda
AATTGGTGTTGTTTTAATGCAAGAAGAAAGACCCATTGCTTTCGAAAGTCGTCCAATCAAAGGAAAGTATTTACACAAAGCTATTTATGAGAAGGAAATATTGGCAATACTACATGCACTTAAGAAATTGCAACCCTACCTAATGGGAAGACACTTCGAGGTAAAAAAAAATCATGATAGTCTTAAATACCTTTTATAACAAAGATTATCTTCAGAAGAGCAACAAAAATGGGTCACAAAGATGTCGGGTTATGACTTTGAAATCATCTACAAAAAAGGGAAGCAAAATGTTGTGGCAGATGCACTCTCAAGAAAGGATGAGGATGTGGAAGCATTTCTTTGCACCATTTCCATTATCCAACTAGATTGGATAAATGAAGCAAGGAATGAATGGAAGAATGATGAGGAAGTGAGGGAACTCATTGAAAAGATACAATATCCTAGTACATCTAATACATTTATCTGGAAAAATGATTTGTTATGGTACAAGGATGGGTTATACCTATGTAAGAATTCCCAAATCAAACAAAATATTCTTAGGGAATTTCACACCTCTCCCTTAGGAGGGCACTCAGGATTTCTAAAAACCTAACACAGGGTTAAGAAGAATTTTTTTTGGGATGGCCTTAAATAGGATATTCAAAAGTTTGTGGTGGAATGTTTGGTTTTCCATCAAAATAAAGTTGAAACAATTAAGACCCCGGGACTATTACAACCTTTATCCATTCCAAGCCAACATTGGGAGGAGGTTTCAATGGATTTTATCACAGGTTTACCCAAGTCCAAAGGAAAGAGTGTTATCATGGTGGTAGTTGATAGAATTACCAAGTATGCACACTTTTGTGCATTATGTCATCCATTTAAAGTGAATACAGTTTCTACTGCATTTATGGAAACAATTCAGAAGCTACATGGAAACCCAAAGATTATTGTAAGTGACAGAGATCCCATTTTCACTAGAAATTTTTGGACATAATTATTTTCTTTTCTTGGTACTCAGTTAGCTCATAGCTCATATCATCCTCAATCTGATGGGAAAACTGAGATAGTAAACACATGTTTGGAAGGATATCTTCGTTGCTTTGTATCTAATAAACAAGCACAATGGGTCAAATGGTTTCCTCTGGCTGAATGGTGGTATAACACTTCCTTCCATACTGCAACAAAAATGACCCCATTTATGGCATTTGATGGATATCATCCACCATCCATCACATCATATTTAAGAGAAAATTCTAAGGTTCAAGCAGTGGAAGATCACGTTGAGCATCAAAAAAAATCTACAACTCTTAAAGGATAATCTCACCTTGGTGCAAAATAGAATGAAACAACAGGTAGATCAACATTGCATCGAAAAAAGTTTTGATGTAGGTGATTGGGTATTCCTATGGCTACAACCATATAAACAAATGTCCCTCAAGCAAGCTAATAAGGATAATAAATTGTCACCAAAGTATTATGGTCTGTACAAAGTGTTGCAAAAGATAGGTACTATGGCATACAAATTGGAACTTCCTGCAGCTTCCTGAGTGCACCCAGCTTTCCATGTTTCATGCTTAAATAAGGTTATAGGTGACAAGGTTCCAGTTCAAACAATATTGCCAAAACTTGATGAGGAAGGAAAAATCATATTGGAACCTAAAGAAGTCAAAGAAACAAGAACTTGATAGCTATGAAATCGATCAATTTCAGAGTATCTCATCAAGTGGAAGAACTTACCCGTTGAAGATTCCACATGGGAGGATGTGTTGCACAAAAATTGTCACCTTGACATTCTATAATCTGTGTGAGTCCATTACCACTCATACTTTCCTCCTTTGCAAGTCTTAAGCCTCAGTTCTTCATATCAAGCGTTGAAAATAAGAGAAAGCCCTCAAAAGTCTCTAAAACTCTAGTTCCGCACTTTCTCTTAGCATTACCTATGGTCTCGCACCTAATGGTCATGCCCCCTGCACCCCTGACTGCTCTGTCTCTGTGTTATGGGTGCGGACCCCTGTAAAAGTTAAAAAGGTGCAAGTATATTCTTAAAAACTCACTTTTAGTCATTTCTAGAAGCTTTTGGAAGGAATCTTGAGGTGGAAAGTTCACTCTTTTAAGGTCCATGCATCCCATACCTTAAGGAGCTAACCCCTTGATGTGAGGAGCTTATCCCTTTGAAGGAGGACTCTATCCCTTCATAGATGGACCTATAACCTCCTTCCTTTGCACTATAAAATGAAGCATTGGGCTGGTTACTGAGGAGGTTGAAAGCTGAGTATTTTTGAAGTGAAATGCTGCTGGAACTTAGTCTTCCTAATTGAGGTTTTGTGAGGAGAGATTACATACCTCTTTCATCTCATTTGGAAGAGTGTGAGGCTTGTAAAAGTAAAGGAGATTCCTGTTTCAGACCCTGGAAAGAGCTTTTACAACATCAAGGCACCAAAGGTTGTAAGGTTCTTCTATTTCAAAGTTAATACAAATAAGTTTATTTTTTTCTCAATAAGCTGTGTTTTATGGTTTATTTTATGGATTCCTTGATCACCATAATGAACATGATTTATTATATTATCTATGCAGGTGTTATTTGATGTGTGCTTGTTTGTGATTGCAGGTTCTCAAAAGGAAATCTTTCAGACAGTTGAAGGATGGCTGCTACAAACTAGCGTTAGACTTAAGGTAGGATCTAAACACCTCTATAGTTTTTATTAATGAATCGCAATATATTTAGAGAAAGGTAGATTTTATTGTCCTGATTGTTGCTAGATATCTTTTTATATTAGGGAGATTGGCCTTGTCTGCAAGATCGATTTATCTGGCCAGCAAATTGGCGACTCCACTGGGGAATTGAATTTGGTTTTTGGTTTTGGTTTTCCTTTGTCTTTGACTTGAGAAAATTGTTTTTGTTTCTAGCTTTTTCTTGATGTGTGTGGGATTGGGTGGATTTTAGGATCTGGATTATTTTTTGTTTTTTCGAAGTTTTCAGAGGACCACACTTTCTTTTTACAGATAGTGCAGGCATCTCCACACTTTTTCTTTAGTGCACAGAACGGTACCGCATCTGGTTTTTCTGGAAGCCTGCGGACCTTGTGAAATTTTTTGAGAAACCTAAAATGTTTTCTTCCAGATAAGTTTAGGTTTCATTTACGACTTTTAGTTTCTACCCATATCTGCATGTGTTCTGTCAAAAATCTCTTGTGAGTAAGTTCCATTGCTATTTTTGTTTTAGATGATTTTCTAGAATTTTTGCATGCCTGGATTGGTTTTCACTCGGTCTCTGTAGTGACTCAAAGATTAGAAGCCTAAGAAACGTTAGATCACCCTGGTGTCTTTTTGTCTCCTTGATGAGTCTGACTGGTTTGTGAAATCCATCCTTGGAGAGAAATAGATTTCGTTTTCTCTTTGCAAATCTTTGAACGAACTTGGTTATAAGTTTTGAATTTCATTTTTATAAAAGAAAACATAGCTAAATGTTTTTTGATTAATTTGTTATTCTGAACGAATTAATCCTTAGTTTACTAAATAACTAAGTAAAACATCCTCAAAAATATTTGAAGCTTTTATTTCGATTAGGTTTTTAGAAGCTTTTAGATCTCAAGATTAGTTTTTGTAGTTTTGGGTGTTTTCTAGAAATTGTAGAATCTCTTTTGAAAGAATCGTTTTTTTCTATTTTTTAGGGTTGAAAAAGAAAATGGATTTTTTGTGAGCATAATTAGTAGTCTCGTTTTGAGTTATTATTGAAAAATACATAAATGTTTTCTTTTCATTTACACGTTGAAAGAAATATTTGTTTTTCAAAGAATTGCATTCTCAAACTCTTTTTTTAGCTAGAAATTCATTGAAGGAAAAATGATTTGTTTATCATTCTTAGGTGCATTTTTTAGTGTTTTTGGAGTCGAGTCTTCACACCATAAAAGTTTCATTTCCATACATGTTGACTTAAGAAACAACCCATAAAAGTAACGCTTAATTAAAATTGATCTAGCAATCTTTTGTTTCTAGGGCTCTTATCACCAATATAGCTTATGCTAGTATCTTGGAGTAGGGAGTAATTAACTCTCCAAGATAGTTAAAACAAACAAGTAGCTATATCTTGCAGTAGGAAATAAATCCAATTGTAATTGATATAATTTGGGAAGCTCCTCTTAAAGGAGTCAATCATGAGATCATGTCTGAACCTTTGAGACAATCAAGTATGTCTCATTTGGAAAGATAGAATATTTGCACGTATTATAAATGGTAAACCTCAGATTAACCATTGTCGAGGAGCCTGGGGTCACTTGTTGGTAAACCTCATATTGATCATGTCGAGGAGCCTTCAAGGGGATTGAGATTTGTTACTCTGTCCTTGTGCGTAGATCGGATCGTAGACTATTCCCCTAGTTGTATTTGTTACTGTTGGTAACCTTAGTGTCCATAAACTTAAGATTATTTCCTAAGGTGACGGTGAAGGATGGGTCTCACTGTACCTAGAGTAGACGTCTACTAGACTCACTTGGACTCTCTGGGGGGTTCTCTTCACTCGAGATGGTTTTTGTGAAGAAACTTGTGCCAGTCTGTTTCATTAAGTAGGTTGTCACGGTAACTATTCCAACTGCCCTTTCTGTATTAAATTCTATGACGTTGGATTTCATCACCAACTAGTGTTTTTGGTACGGAAAGTTACTATTTGTGTGTGGCTTGAACTCTTAGATTTTTTAGGGGTGTGATTCAATTGTTTGGTTCTTTAGAGACTTTAGGTGGTTTTATTGAGATTTTCTTTGTTTGCGTGTGAGTAATTATATATTTAATCGTGGCTAAATTAACGAGACAATCCCGTAGACTTCAGAGGCAACCTCCCAAGTATACACCAAGCCAGCTTGAAGGGCTACGAGCTCTGGTATCACCTAGTGATAGTAGAGTTGGGTCACCGAAAGCCAAAGAGTCATCTTTAATTGTTCATCCTGATTATCAAGTACAGGCAATGGAGTATATTTCTGAGCCAATTTCACTTTCCGAAGTTACTGGTAGTTTTTCTCCTACTAGTGAATTAGCTAAAGAACCTGAAATTTTTGAGCCTAAAATTGAACCTGCTCCTACTCCATGTTCAGGATTTGCTTCTCCAACTTCTAGTGGTCCTGGTTCACCCAGGGTAGGAAATATCATTACCCAAAATCTTCCTTTTGGACTCATTTCTATTAAAGAACTTGTTAGTCCAGATGAAGATATAACTCTCCCTGAAAATCAACCGACTTTAGAACTTAGGGAGCGTGAATCAATTTTCTATAGTCCTTTTAGGAGTGACGCTTGGTACGTATCTTTGACAAACTTTTTAGAAAACCTAGGTCTTAGTTTTTCACCACCTCAAGTTCCTTTTCATCCCATGCCTAGAGGTTATTATCCTCCTTTGAATATGTCAAGACGGTCATCTATGTTTTCCCAAACACCGGAAACATTTTTATATGGTGGTCCTTCTGTTCCTTCAGGGTATCAGTCACTCACTGGTACATTTTCAGGAGCATCTCCTCGACCAATTGAACATGAGATATCAACTGGTAATAACGGAACTCAAGCATCGAGCGTAGAAGAAATTCTTGTGATGTCTAGTACTTTTTCAAATCTGCAACCTCGAGGTAGTCAGTTACCGCCTGGGGGGAAACCTGAAGGACAATACATACCTCAAGGAAAGTACATACCTCAAGGTCAAACCCAGACTCAGTACATACCTCAAGGTCAACCCCAGTTTCAGTACATGCCTCAAGGTTATCAACCTCAAGGTCAGTACTCAACTCAAGGTTTCCAACCACCTTATGGTCAAATATTTGTACAAGGAGTTGGAAATGTACCATTTAATTATCAGCCCTATGCTCAACCTGGTTATGGTCCTCCATATGCTCAACCTTTTATGGGTCCATACCTCGGAATGAACATGGTGTGGATCCATCTCAACAGGCAACCAAATGTGCAGTTCTCAAGTCAACCTGGACAACCTTTGGTTTCGGGTCCAACCCACCAACCTGTCCAGCTCACTGTTCAAACTTCTGCACCTAGTGTAGTTCATCAGCCTGGGCCTAGTTCACCTCGAACTCCGCCTCAAACTTCTTTCGCAACTACTGCAGCCTCTGTTCAATCTACCCCACCTACTTCTAGAGTATTGGCAGCTTTGGTTTCTACTATTCTTGCATCAGTGCAAACTCCTCAAGCCTCTTTACCACAGTCAGGACCTACAGTTCAGATGCCTGTAGGAAAACCTAGTCCAAGTACGGTTCTCACAAGTCAACCACAATTCACTTATCAACCGTACCAGGACAGTATCAATTCAGTCCTACTATGCAAAACCCAGTTTATTAGTATCAACCGTACCCTGGATATACTTATCAACAACCTCTACAACCCCAGTTTAGTCCCATTAATCCTGGTTTTCCAGGAGGTTATAATATTCCAAATGAAAATCCAATTCTAGGTTATCCTGGATATCCTCCTCCTGGGGCTGGTCTTGTTACCCAAGGTTTTTGAGACCCTAACCATCAGTTACCTTTTATTGCAACTTTGGGTTTACCTGATTTGTCGTGCCTTACAAACGATCCAATTAACTATCTTTCGTATTGGCCACCAATGCCTAATAAGTTGCCCACTGATATCCTGAAGTTTGAGGGTAAGTCAAGAGAAGATCCATCAAATCATGTGATGAATTATCACCTCTAGTGTGCATCTAATTCCATTATCAATGATTCAATTCGCTTACATCTTTTTCAACGCACTTTGATTGGTCTTGCTGCCAAATGGTACATTGAGTTACCACGAGGCTATTTTTATAATTTCAGTTAGTTAGCCACTTCTTTCTTAGCTCATTTTCAGTTGCCTGTCAAATACGAAAATGGCATGGAATTATTAACTTCATTAAAACAGTCAACGTCCACATATATTTCAGATCATATTCATGAATGGCAACGTAGACGACGTTTAGTGAAAGTTTTTATTTCGGATCAAATTTTAGTAGACTGGTTTGTTAAATCATTATTACCTAAAATAATGAAGATGTAGCTAAGGTAGGAGTTGTTATTGAAGAGCAAGTAATTGCTCAGGCTCAGTACCTTGACCTCGTTTATACGTAGTCGGGTACTTTACATGAACAAATCTCTGACCTTTCAAAACAAAATCAAATAATTGCAGCTCCTTCAGGGTCTCATGCTGCTGATGGTATGATTGGTTCAGTTAGTACCAAAAGCAAGAAGAAATCTTCAAAGAATTCTTCTCCTATTATAACTTTACCAGATTCCCCGACAGGAGACTCTTCAGCAAAAATTCCTGCCAATATCCATGTCATAGAATCATCTACAGCCAAATCAAAATCCGGTGGTAAAAAGAAGGGGAAGAAGAAAAATAAACACAACTCAAAAAAGAAATTATATAAAAATGAATCTATTGACGAAAAACATAAACCTCGCTATCCTTGTCTCATTTGTGACGAGGAGCATTTTACAAGAGACTACCCACATCGAGCTGAGGTTTCGAAAATCATTAAAGGTTCTCAAATGCCTGCTGTCTCCAAGGATACTTTTCCTAGTCAAGATAGTAAGATGATCTGTTCTTCCTCAAATGCCTCAGAAGAACCCATTATGATGATGTCTCATGTCAGGATTGTGACGCGATCGCACGATTATGATAGTAAAAATCCTGTTGGTGGTAAAGAAGCAGACTCTTCTAATTCAAGCCCATCAACTTCAACTCCTTCTGGTTCTAATCTGCTACAGGTCGAGAAACCTAACCCTGAATTAGTAATCAAACCACCTGCAAAAGGTATACTTTGGAATTCATCTTTCAATCCACTTGCGAGAGTTTCTCAGAAGTATAACATTGTTGAAGACTTAGCTATTTCCCCTTCAGCAATGTCGGCTTTGGAGGTGCTGTAATCATGCCTAACACAGCATAAATTACTATTGTCGGCTATAGGAGCTGTTGATATTTAGGATTTGAACCTAATAATATTCGATTTAGAGAATAGTACACTCCACCTACCTCATCAAATGGCTTTCCAGATTCCAGTGTTAGTCAAAAACAGACCTTGCTTTCAGACTGTGATTGATGAGGGAGCTTCTACGTGTATATGTCGATCCAGTGTTGGAGATCGCTCAGTTCTCTGACACTCAATCAGTCCCCGATAATTCTAAAGGCTTTTAATGGCTGAGGGTTCCATCCTTTTGGAATTTTGTAGGATTTACCTATAGGGGTTGAAGGAAAAACTGTAAATCTATATGTGGAAGTGGTTGATGCCCCCAAGATTACAACCTTCTCTTGGGTCGCAGTTGGTCTTACGCTATGACTACTATTGTTTCATCAGTCTTTCAGCTTATTAAGTTTCCTCATAATGGAAAGATCGTTACAATAGACCAGTTGACTTATTTTTCATCCGACCCAAACTCTTCATATAGTATTTAACATGTCAGTACAACAACTATCCCTTACAAGGATGTTGGGATAGGTTTGATTAAAGATTCTGGTTTACTAGGAACCTTTTCTTTTCTTCCTCCTAACGTATCACCTTCTATTGCAACAATTCATATGATTTCATCGAACACTATTGCTATTGATGATCCTTGGATCATACCTTCTGATTATGAGGTGGATTCATTTGGTAACGCGATGCCTTTGAGTCCCTTTGAAATTGCATATCAGTTTGTACAGTCATTTTCTGACTCTTATTCAACTGAAACTGATCCAATGAATGTGGTCCATTAGGAATCACTTTCGATATCAACCTCAGCTTCAACAACATTTTCTAATCCTGTTCATACTGATGAGTAGATTCGTGAACTTTTGTCTATTGATAATTTACCATGGGAAGATCTTCATCATCGATCTTCGTTTTTACCTGAGCTTGATCATTTTGAAAATGATTTTTCATCTATTTTTATAGTTGACTATGTCAAAGAACCACAGAATCCATTGCAACATCCTGATTTTGAGTTAAATTTGGGAATATATCTCGAACGGTTCCTATTGACATTTCAGTTAAACTCAGAATTTTTGAAAACATTCATATAGGTGCTTCCTGTATGAGGGGGATATGGAGGTCATCCATGCGGGTCTAGGGTAAAACTCTAGGGTTTACAATTTACTGCAGACTGTCATCTATGTTCCAGCGCTGCACTTTGTTCCCCCTGCCGTTTCCGTTCGCACACCCGTCACTTTCAGTTATCGACCTCTAGCTGGAATATGGGGGACAACATGGAGGTTGAAGCAGGGGATTATTCCGAGGAGCCTTTCCCTGACCGCGTTATCTTTGGAAACCCTAGTTTCTGCCGCTCTCTGCCGCTTGAGTACACTATTTTTCTATCTACCCCAGATCCGCCCTTGTCCTCGCCTGTCGTCTCCTTTCCTCGACACTGCTCTGTTCCCCTCCCCTTCAGGACACTTTCTGTGGATTCTTCGGGCTTCGAAGTCCCTCCTCTTTCACTGGGCACCCTCCACATCTTATCCTCGCATACCCCTCCCTCACCCTCCTTTCACCCTCATTCGTCTTTCTTCATTATTCCCTCTGTTGACATCCTAGCTACCGCTACAGCCCAACCACCCCCCTGCTCGGGTGCTCAACCATCTAGCTGTTTCAAGACCCCTACGGTTAAGGTTAGACCGGCAAAACAAAATCCTCCGGAAGGCATCCCAAACCCTCTGGTGGACCACCCATCGGCTCCTCGCACCAGCAAAAGGAAGACTAAGTGTGTCAAGGTGACCTCAAAGGATATCACCATCAGATTCGTTGAAACCTCGACTATTGGTGAATTAGCTAACATGGCATGCACGGTGTTGGTTGGACATGTGCGTGGTCAAGCGTATTCAGCTAATAGGCTGACTCAGTGGGTTAAGGAGATTTGGGGAGGGCTATTGATAGAACTGCCAGAGGTTCATGTTTTGCCCAGGGGTTGGTTCTCCCTGCATTTTGCAAAGGAAAACTACACAGATTTGGTACTGGCCAGGTACTAGGACATCGAGATGGCCCCGTTCCTTCTCAAACGGTGGAGCCCTCTATTCGATCCTGAATGTGAACAAATTGGGGCAGATACGCTTTGGGTGTGCTTTCCAAGGCTTCCATTGCAGTTCTGGAGTGAGGAGGTTTTTATCAGGATTGGCAATTCTATGGGTACTTATTTAGATCATGACCGCACCTTTGTGGAATCCAAAAACAGAACCCTCGCTCGCATTTTAGTCCATTTGGATACTCGTGAGGGCTTGGAGGAAAAGATCACTCTACAGTGGGGGAAGTATATCAGATTCCAAATCTTGGAGTACGAAGGGGTGCCATTTCGATGCAGACGATGTCACAAGGTAGGACATCTCTTCAAAGAATGCCCTCTCAATCAGAAACCAAAGGACTTACCTAAAATCACGCTTGCACCTTCCAAGGTTAATTCTCCGGTCGGTTCACACCCCTCGCCCTCGGGTCCAGTACCAACGATTATCTCTCCAACATCCAAGTCAGTGGATAGAGGATTCATACAGTCTTCACTGCCATAGACCAGGGCCTGCTCTGCCGCAGAAGTCGTGATTGCTTTGGGTATATCTCTAAACCCACCTCTCTCATCTTTTGATTTTTCCTCTTATATGGCAGTCTCATCGATTCAGACTTCAATGGCACATTGTATCATGTCTACCCCACCTCTCATTGTCACTTCGACCCCCTCAATGCGCACTCCCTCCACTTCTTCTGTAACACCGTCATCCTCAAGGCTGTCACCCCCTCATAATTATTTCCTTCGCTCCAGGTCCCACACCAAGGATTTTCGGGACATCCAGACTGGTCTAGGTCTTATGATGCCTAATGTCATCCCCCTATCATCCAGGGGTAGGAATTCAGATCTCTCCAAGGCAATTAGGAGGGTTGGGGCAGAGGTTGCTTCTAGTCACCAATCCACTATTGATGGGGTCCTTAGAGAAGGACATACCCCACGCGGTGTCCCTCCATGAAGTGCTTGTCTTTTAATTGCAGAGGTTTGGCTAGTGCCTCTAAGAAACTAGCCTTGAGGAGGCTTATTGAGACCGAACCAATTGACATTATTATCCTCCAAGAAACTCTAGGTATGGCTGATCAAACCCCCCACTCTCTTCAATCTATGATCCCGAGCTGGACATTTGTTGCCCTAGATGTTGTAGGGAGGTATGGGGGCCTGGATATTGGATACAACCCTCGAACCATTCAGGTTGATGCATCATGGGGGGGAGTGGGATATTTGGGACTGGATATTTTCTCTGCTGAGCTTGGTATGATCCTCAGGATTGTGAATGTGTATGGACCCTGTCATCACAGGGAACAATTTTGGCAGCGTTTTCTAAACCTATCCCTTCTGGACTCAGATCATACTATAATCGGAGGGGATCTAAATTTTTCATTGGGATTCAGAGAATCATGGGGGTCTACAGTTCAAATTGATGCCAGCACTGACCATATGATCAATTTGCTAGAACAAACCAATTTTATAGATGTCCCCATGCACAAGCCATTGCCCACCTGGAGGAACAGAAGGGTGGGTGATGCAGCATTGGCTCATAGACTTGACAGATTCTTAATGAAAGGACCACTCCTACAGCAGTTGCATCACTACAAACAATGGGTGGGTTCGGGAGGTGTATCGGATCACGCCCCAATTTATCTGGAAATCTAGGGCCTTTCAAAAAGCCGAAAGCCCCATTCAAATTCAACCATGTCTAGCTAAGTGACCCTGCATACATCAAGATGGTTTCTGACTTTTGGACTGCAAACCCTATTAACCGAGCAAAGTCCTTCGCAAAAGATTTTTGCAATAATCTCTCTGAGATTAAACACCTCTCTATTAATTGGGCCTGGGAGAAACACTCACGGGAAACCTCACAGCTCACCAATATTGAAGATGAGATGAGCACTTTACTTGATGAGCGAGGTTTGGAATTCATCTTTGCAGAGGCAAAGAACAGACTAATTGAGCTTGAAAAGTAGAAGGCCAACATCCTAAATGAGCGCGAGGAATGTCAGAGGTTGAGAAGCAGAGCTATATGGTTAAAAGCTGGGGATGACAATACGAGGTTCTTTCAAAGTTATGCCAAGGGACAAAAGGTTTCTAACACCATCTGGAATCTTCCTATGCCTGAGGGAGGCTACGCCGATACCTTCAACAAGCTAGCCCACCTTGGTACTTCACATTTCATAAACCTTTACAAATGTCCTCGCGAAGCAAATCTTCCTGATATTATAAATGTGGCGGGACACTTTCCAAGATTTGTCAATGAGGATGATACAGAAGAGCTCCTTGCACCAGTCAACTTCGGTGAACTCGAAGGCACGTTAAAATGGTTCAAAAAAGATAAGAGTCCAGGCCCGGATGGCTGGACCATTGAATTCTACCTAGCATTTTATGAATTGTTGGGGCAGGACCTATTGAATGTTGTGGAGGAGAGCAGAACTTCGGCTTCCCTATACCATGCCATCAATTCGACCTTCATTGCCCTCATTCCAAAGTCCTATTCCCCATCCTCTTTTGATGATTATAGGCCTATTTCCTTATGCAACTGTGTATATAAGATTGTTTCTAAGATAATTGCAAACTGATTTAGGCCGATCCTCTCCAGGCATATTGCTCCTCAACAATTCACCTTCCTCAAATCCAGACAAATCCATGAAGCCATTGGATTGGCACAGGAAGCCATCCACTCCATTTAGACCAAGCGCCTAAAAAGCATCATTCTCAAGATTGACTTGTCCAAAGCATTTGACCGGGTCAACTGGCTTTATATTAAGATGTTGCTAATTCATTTGGGCTTCCCTCACAATTACATCACTTGGATTATGGCCTACATTACCACTCCCTCCTCCAGTGTCCTCATCAATGGCTCAGCCTCTCACTTCTTTCACTCTAAAAGAGGGCTTAGACAGGGCTCCCTCTATCTCCACTTCTATTTCTTATTGTCATGGAGGGTTTAAGTCGTTTGATTGCATCTGCCAAAAGGGATGGAGATATCTGTGGCCTCAAGATCACTGAGGACTGTTTCCTCACACATCTCCTATTTGTGGATGATGTGCTTATTTTGCTTGATGGCAGCATTCGGGACACAAAATATTTTTCCAAGATTCTCCTCCTCTTCTCGTCCGCTACTGGAATGCTTGCCAAACAATCCAAATCCACCATAAACTTTTCTCGTACCTCTGCTCTTGAATCTCAATTTAATCACCAGGTCTTTCCTTACAATATCCACCCCCTGGATAGAGGTCTCAAATATTTGGGATATTGGCTAAAACCTACATGCCACAGAATCACAGATTGGGTTTGGCTGGTCACAAAACTGGAGAAGAGACTATCCATCTGGAATCATAGATATTTATCCAGGGCAGGCATATTGGTGCTTATCAAATCGGTCCTGGAAGCTACACCGGTTTACTGGATGGCACTCGCTTGGATTCCTAGGAATATTCTATCTCGATTGAAGCAATAATGCAACATATATCTCTGGAACGGGAATCAGGATAAAAGATTATTTGCATGGATCAGCTAGTAAAAAATTGCATTGCCAAATAAATGGGGAGGATGGGGACTGAAAGACCTCCCCCTCTTTGCCCAAGCCTTAGCTACTAAAATGGGCTGGACCTTGTTGATAGGCCAAAATCTATGGACTCACATCTCATACCATAAATATATCTGGCCACAGAACTTGCTGGACTAGGCTCGTCATCCCACATGGCTGTCGACGGGCAGTTCATCTGTATGGAAGGTGTTGCGGAGGTAAATCCCCTCTGCTGACAGAGGTGGATCCCACTAGCCCCAAAGGGGTCTAGCAACAATCAATCACGCTGCATGCAAGTTTCTAGCTATATAATTTAAAAGTCGATCTAGGAGACCAACCTGGGATCCAACGCTTGTTTGTTGTGGGGGAAAGTGTCGCTCCTATCCTCTATCTCCGACCGGCCGCTATTCGCACATAGATACCTGCACAAGTGAAGAATAAACCACAACAAGCATAAAATCCAAAAACATACAGCTATGTACCAGTCAAGCAAGATACGATTCACATATCACCGATGTAACACATGAATGAAACCATAATGACAGTCGCTTTGCATTAAATAGAAATGAGAGAAGAAATTACAACCACTTAAGGCTTGACACTGTAAAACTCCTCTAGCTGGGTGGGCAGTCACTCTGACACGTCTTGCAAAATCACTTTCTCTCTCAACAATCCGACAGCATAACCTTACTTTCAACTTTTAGCTCAAAAAGTATCTCTCTCACACTAGCTTGTTTGCTCTTTTGCTTTAGCCTCCAAAAAACTACTCGCCTGTTCATTATGGGGAGACAGGGTTTTATAGATAAAGGGAGAGGAGATATACATTGTATGTGGACACATTATGAGTTTTGGTAATGTCTCATAATAGCCATTGCCTTGGATAGAAAAGCCGAAACCCGGATGCTTTTGTGGGCTTTTTCCTTCAGGGAACTGAGTGAGTCGCGGAGGAAAAATCATTCTAGCATGCGCTGGCCAAAAATCATGCCCAAATTGTGTGGCGCAGGCCGTACTCTGGTGACAGAGCACTTTATGGGCGCGCCCTCTTTGTAAGGACTGAGCCATTGGCGCGGGGTAATACACTGTGGACCCGCGCTAATGGGAAAAAGGCATTTTCCAAGGTTAATCTTCAGAGGGTGTCTTCAGGGTTATTGAACTTCATACTCAGGAGGCCTCAATGCAAGTGTTTTCAAGTTATGTCACTGGTCACAGGTCCGTAAATGTGTCCTCCAATGTGTGACAGTGGGGGTGCGACAAGGACGGTGACCGACGGTGACAAATTACTGCGTAACAATAATGTATATGAGGGACTTTTTGATATGCCAGACCCGACGGGACCTAAAACCACGTTGTATATACCTTTCGCGTCCGGCTATATATGTTTTAACACTTTTTCCTTTGTAAATCCAACATATTTCTTTATTTCTTTCTCATTTCAACTTACACTTATATATATACATATCTCTCCATATATACATATAACTGCATATAACCCTTTATATTCGATTCTTTTACATTTCTTCCTTTAGTGATGCCGATATATAACAAACAAAATATTTAATTTCTTTTAGACTTTTCAGGAAGCGTAAAGGATATAAAGGAGTTTTGTTGAGTTTGGATTCTCGATAGTGATATAACTGATAAATAAAACTTAAGCACAATATAAGATACAACACCCCCTTCGTTCTTCCCCTGGTTTGCTGGTTCCCCACGGGGCAGGAGGCGCTGCCAAGTTGGGGAAGAGGGCGAGCTTCTGCACCGAGTCGCTTCAGATGGAGGGCCATGGATGGGCAGCATGCCCTGTGTGTGCCTCGGCGGTCTCCCTTGCAGAGGGGGAGGGGGCGAGATCTTTGCGGGTGTGATCATACCAGCGTTAATGCATCGGATCCCATCATAATTCCGCAGTTTAGCGCGCATGGGCTAGAGTAGTAATGGGATGGGTGACCTCTCGGGAATTCCTAGTGTTGCATCCTCCCCCCTTTTTTGTGCGGCTCGGTGGAGCCAGTGGAAGCGATCCTCGCGGGTGCGATCACGCTGGCTCTAATGCGGAACTCAGCGGTTACGCGTGCTTGACAGTAAATTGGATTATGTTGCGTGTTTATCTTGTTTTGCAATGTGGGGCTACTTATATGTCGATTTATAATGGAATCTCATGAAAGAAGAGATCACTCGAGCATTAAGGGGGGGCCTAACTGAGGGAAACAACGACTCGCTCAAGATCGCTCCAAGGGAAATTCCCAAACAGGGCGCTGATTTATCATCTTAGTCGGAAGTCACAAGTGGGATTATAGTGCAACAAAGGCGACGTATTGTGGCAGTGGGCGATGAATCTAGGGCCGTTCATGTCACTGTAGCAAAGTTGACACGAGGAGAGTAGGTAAGAGGTTTAAATCATATATACTTTTGTAGGAATTCAAATTTTGGAGGAACTTGTGGGTCGTTCACAGAAAAGTCATGCGAGCTCCACACAACGTCGTCGGTTGCCACAGAACTTATGCCTTTTTCTTCTCTCTCTCTCTCTCTCTCTCTCTCTCTCTCTCATTTTTTTTCTTCCTTTCCTTTTCCCCCTTCGTCCTTACCCTGGTTCGCTGGCTCCCCGCAGGATGGGAGGCGCCGCCAAGTCGGGGAAGAGGGCGAGCTCCTGTGTTGAGCCACTTCGGATTGAGGGCCATGGATGGGCCCCATGCGCTGCGCATGGCTCGACTGTCTCCCTTGAAGACGGGGAGGGGGCGAGATCTTTGCGGGTGCAATCATACCAGTGTTAATTCACCGGATCCCATCAGAACTCTGCAGTTAAGTGTGTTTGGGATAGAGTGGTACTGGGATGGGTGACCTCCTGGGAAGTCCTGGTGTTGCACCTTCCGCCCTTTCTTGTACGGCTAGACGAAGCTAGTGGAAGCGATCCTAGCAGGTGCGATCGCGCCGGCTCTAATGCGGAACTCCGTGGTTACGCGTGCTTGACAATAAATTGGATTATGTTGTGTTTATCTTATTTTGCGGCATGGGGCTACTTATATATCGATTTATAATGGAAGCTCACGAATGAAGAGATCGCTCAAGCATTAAGGGGGGGGGCCTAATTGAGGGAAACAACGACTCGCTCAAGGCTGCTCCAAGGGAAATTCGAGAACAGGGCACCAATTTATCATCCTGGTCGGAAGTCACAAGCGAGATTACGGCGCAATGGAGGCAACGTACTGCGGCAGTGGGCGATGAATCTAGGACCGTTCGCGTCACTGTAGAAAAGATGACATGAAGGGAGTAGGTAAGAGGTTTAAATCATATGTATTTTTTTAGGAATTCAAATATTGGAGGAGCCCGTGGATTGTTCATGGAAAGGCCGCGCATGCCCCCATGCAGCATCGTTGGTGGCCGCGGAACTTATGCCTTTCTCTTTTCTCTCTCTCTCTCTCTCTCGTTTTTTTATTCCTTTCCTTTTCCCCCTTCGTCCTTCCACTGGTTCACTGGCTCTCGGTGGGGCGGGAGGCACCGCCAATTCGGGGAAGTGGGCGAGCTCCTGCACTGAGCCGCTTCGGATCGAGGGGCATGGATGGGCCCCATGCCTTGCGTGTGGCTTGGCGGTCTCCCTTGAAGAGGGGGAGGGGTTGAGATCTTTGTAGGTGTGATCATACCAACATTAATGCACCGGATCCCATCGGAACTCCGCAGTTAAGCACGCTTGGGCTAGAGTAGTACTGGGATGGGTGACCTCCCGAGAAGTCCTGGTGTTGCACCCTCCCACCTTTTTTGTGCGGCTCGGTGGATCCAGTGGAAGCAATCCTGGTGGGTGTGATTGCGTCGACTCTAATGCGGAACTCCGTGGTTACGCATGCTTGACGGTAAATTGGATTATGTTGCGTGTTTATCTTGTTTTGCGGCGTGGGGCTACTTAAATATCGATTTATAATGGAATCTCACGAACTTGCTCGAGCATTAAGGGGGGGCCTAATTGAGGTAAACAACGACTCGCTCAAGACTGCTCCAAGGGAAATTCGAGAATAGGCTGCCGATTTATCATCATGGTCGAAATTCACAAGAGGGATTACAGCGCAACAGAGGCGACGTATTGCGACAGTGGGCGATGAATCTAGGACCCTTCACGTCACTGTGTCAAGATTACATGAGGAGAATAGGTATGAGGTTTGCATCATATATACTTTTGTAGAAATCTGAATTTTGGAGGAACCTGTGGGTTGTTCACGGAAAGGCCGCGCAAACTCCATGTAGCGTCGTCGGTGGCCGCGAAACTTATGCTTTTCTCTTCTCTCTCTCTCTCATTTTTTTCTTCCTTTCCTTTCCCCCCTTCGTTCTTCCCTTGGTTCACTGGCTCCCAGCGGGGCATGAGGTGCCACCAAGTCGGGGAAGAGGGCGAGCTCTTGCACTAAGCCGCTTCGGATCGAGGGCCATGGATGGGCCCCATGCCCTACGTGATCCAGGGATCTTTTGCTTATAGATGTATTAAAGAATCACATGTAGAAATTTGCAGCTAGCATAGAAATCTAACGTGCCCATGAGAAAAGAAGAAGAAACACATAAGAGCATGAAATAACAAGACAACAAGACAACAAGACTTGATAACAGAGTTCACCCAAATTGGACTACGTCTCTTGGCCCTGCTTGATCAATGGGGAGGCCTTCATTCATTAAATGGCATTAGAAAGAGAAATACCATCATCAGTCACAAAAGGGAGTTTTATAATTCTGCCTCCATCAAGCTCTGTGGCTCTACGATGCTTTGGCTTTCAACCTCTCTAGCTTTTACGCTTCTCTGGGGAACTTCTCGGCTCTGTCTGGCCCCGCCAGCCCCCCTGCGGCTCTGCCTGTATCGTTTTTTTTATAACACGTTTTTTGTTACCAGCGCGCTTAAATCGGGGTCGGTTTGTTCATAATAGAAGCCGTCCCAATGGATTGGCGGGCGCCACAAAACCCTGAAAATAGGCCTTTTTATGTTAAAAGCAATAATACACAAAAAACCTTGAAAATTCCAACCATAAGGCTTAAAAGACAAACTTCAAATTTTACCAAATCAGGTCTATAAACCCATCGGGTCCGGCCCTTTATCGCAAATCACTATCGCAACAGCCTCGGGGGTCTTCCCCTTGGTTTTTCCGACCGTCGATACACCGATCCGCCGATCACCGATATCGGCATATTGCTATCGACATATCGCATCGCTACGGCCCAGGAATCCCGGTTTTATACCTTGGGCAGTGCCGACCCACTCCGCCGATACGATCGCTGATGCTGATTGCTGACACCAACCACGGATGCCGAAATCGCATGTCGCTGATTGGGGGTTCCTTCCGCCTGGACTTAAGTCTGCCTTTTGGACTCCTCCAATTGCGATTTTCCTTTTAAAGGCTTAAAACCCATTTTTTTAAGAAATGCCTCCTTTTTCAAAGGGACAAAGGCAGAGTCTTTCTGTGATAACTTCATCATCCGGACTCAGATTGGAGTGTCGTTCGCACCGTTGGAATCAGGGTGACGAGCACTTCAATCTGATGTGAAGATACTTGCCTTCCTACCACTTTAAATTTTGAGTTTTTCCATGCCATTGTGTCATAAGATCCACCAGGGTCAATGCTCCCCACTAAAAAGCTTTTGGACCCCAAAAGCATTTACACTTAGCATGCTGTCTCAATCCACACTTTCAATCACCTGCACATGAAACTAGTACATTCTTGCAATCATGCAAAGCACACATGACTCAACAACCCCTCCTTGCCAAGAGTTCATAGCACACACTCATTGGCCAAGGATTACATAAAAGTAATTATTGTCTTAAATACTAATAAGGAAAGGCCAAAATATCATCGTTGCATCCTTGAAATGATGGGAAACACGCCATCATTTTTACATTTACTTGCAACGTATGATTTACAGTGGTGGCCATAACAAGCTACTTCCCCTTAAAAAACCAACTTAATAAAGCAGACCACCGTGAATGGGGTGGATTTATCTGTTGAACATGTTCACCTTTCGACTCCTCTAGCAATGTTTCCAGAACATGGAGCATCGGGCACGTGGTTTATTGGTGTCCCTCTTTGTTGCAATGGCTACAACGATTCTTTCTCCTCCAAACTTTCAGGGCTGCCTTGGGGCGCTTTCCCCTGGTGTTCCTTCGATAAGTGTTCATGGAGCCTTCACTATTGTTGGATTGTGAGGAAGGGATTTCGTTGCCTGTCATTGGTTGGTTACTGGCTATATTGGAGCTTTCCCCCTGTTACACAGTAATTTGTCACCGACCTCATATCAGTCCCCGAGCAACATCTCCACTGTGTCATACATCAAATAAATATGTCCATATCTTCCCACTCATTCAAGAAGATGAAACAAGTGCTCTTTAATACTGAAGATTGACCCTTTTACCTATGTTTCTGCATCGTCACAAGTGAATCCTACTCTTCCTGTGACGATTCTTTGTGTTGAACTATACCATCGCGACGTCGTTGCAGGGGTACACATGTTTCCTGCGATGGTCAAAATTTAGTGCTCGACGCAAGTCCTCAAGATATTTCTTGCGACGATTGCTCTACATACAATGCTTCCTTGAGACGTCGTCGCTGAGCCCTAGTGTATGACTTGCGACAATCCAGATATGGCGAATTGTAGAACTGGTTGTTGGGTCGAGTTGGTTCACCTTTCCTCCTCTGGGATGGTAGTTCCACCTTTTGAGAAACATCCCTTGAGGATAAGCTCCTTCTCCCTCATTTCATGGAGGATCCTCCTCCTATAAAAACACTCCCCATTGCTATGATCAACTAGTTCTTGGTTTTTGGATTGGAGCAAATTAGCTAGCTTTGGTGTGAGTTTGATAGTTTGCAGTGTGAATTGCTGATAGTTTAGCAATTGGTTATGGATTGCCTTAGCTTTGTACTAGAGCTTGTGAGTGAGAGAGAGTTATCATCCATCTGGGAGACCCTTTTGAGAGTGAATGCTTGAAGAAACATATCGATTGGACCCTTCGAGAAGGCTTGCGATGTCAAGGTTTGGTTGTAAACTTTGCTTTTGATTCATTTTAATACAATCAATGATGATTTCCTATGTCTTGTGTAAAATATACTTGATAACTTATGGTTCCTTGACTCTGTAAGTAAATAGATCATTGTTGTTCTTGGTTACATGTTCTATTGTTCTCTTGTGTTGTTTTAGGTTGATTGCTCATTGAAGAGAAGGAAACGGTAGCTGAAGCAGCGCAACGAAAGCTCCATCGAACACCAGTTTGAGGTAAGTTGGCGACCATACTGGGGAGTATTTTGTATGTTTTCTCTTGTTTGCTCTTGCTTTTGTTTTTGACATAGTGTATCTTGATTTTGGGGTTGAGCCAACAGTATTTTGGGTTACCTGGGTCAATTTGGGAGTCCCTCTTATTATCTAGAAGATTAGTCTAGTGTCCTTCAGGTGTTTTACTTTGTCTTTTATCTTAATTGACATCGTCGCTGTAGATAGCCTAATAGCTGTGACGACGTCGCGACTGTCCTCTTTAGTAAACCTACACGTCGCAGATATCTCATCGTACAGTTTCAACGATTCCTGAAATCGGACCGTCGCAGAAGACAGGTGTACCCCTGTGACGAAATCGCTCAGTTGCTAACTATGTGCTTGCGACGATTGGCTTTTTGTCCCAAGTTACTGGTTATAGCCCCGCGATGATTCCTGTACAAGTTGTTTTTACAACTTAACCTCCTGAATCAGCCAGTATTGCTTGCCCCTTGTTGTTTCTTGCCTCTCATCAACTTGTTTTGGCTGTGATTGGTTAAGGCATTTTCTCTTTGGTTTCATTGAGTGAGTCTTGTGTTTTCAGACTGTGTGACCTAGCTCTGTTAAAGGTTTCGTCAAGAAGTCGTTTGTTGAGTTACCCGTCTGTCCAAGTTTCGCCCACAACCATCTGATTAGTTTGCTTGAGGCCGTTTTATTGCTTGTTTTCTCACTGATTGGTCTTTAGTGCTTGGTTATTGAACCAGTTCTTCTTATTGATTTGATTTCCACACTATTAAACATAGATCACATTTGTTTGGACCAGTCAGTTTTACACTTGCTTGTTTGTCATTAAAATTCCAAAAAATAAAAAATATTGCATCCATACAACATACGAAAGTGAACGTACATTTGCATTACTGAATTTTCATGATTGAGAAATTGGAAAGCAAAGTTTAAATCTTTCATTAGTAGTTGTGAAATAGGTGTATTGACACATTGTGTTTCTTTGTGCTTGCATTTGCTTGTCTTGGTTTGTGTTCACTTGGAAATGAACTCCTTACCCTCCTTTAGGTAGTTGTTCATCGAAACGAATGGTGCTTTACTCATTGTAGCTGCATCCTAGGAATTGTTGAGCTACACGTGGTAGGGCCTGAAAACCGAAACTTAATCCAAGATTAACTCTTAAAATCAATTGAATGAACCTAACAACACATTGGAACTTAACGCACATTATCTAGTGGTCTAGGCTAGAGACATGCTCTGACGTCGTTAAACCTAGTCACTATTGTTTTCGCGTAAGGTTGGGTGATTCCTCCTATTGTGATTCAATAGTTGCTAGTATGGACTTGTGCTCCACGTACTGTCAAGTATATATCGAGAGACCCCACTAGGTTACCATCCTACATCCATAGGAAGCCGAGTCTACTACCTTACGAACCGTAACATACCGAACACAACATTCAGGAGGACTGACTGCCGTACGGAAAGTCCTTGGTCATTTCTCTTTCATTTGATCACCAAGGTGTATATGCAGTTTTACGGTTTGTCTGGTAAACCTTTTGTCTAGTTCTCTAGAGTAGTCACTTTCGCTCCTTTTCAACTCCTTAAAAGAAAAGGATCATCTGAGCACTTGTCCTTTCAAGCTCATTAAACCTCGAAAGCGATAAAGTCACCTTTTTGTCCTTTTCTTGACTCTTGAAACATGAAAAGGTCAAGTTTTGTTCCTCTGTCATAAAATTTACTTCCCATGAAATATTCCTGGTAACAGTTAGAGTTCTTGGTTATACTGCAAGTGCATTTTGAGGTTGTTTCTGATCGCAACATTCCCTGAGTCTACTGGCCAAGGTCTTCCCCCAGATGGTAATCCTGGTCCGTTTTCTCCTTTTCGAAATGTCGGTGCTCCGTATATGGCAACATTATCCTTGTCGAGGTTAACCATCAGTTTGCCCATTTGGTTGTTTTCAACCTCGGTAGTCCCGAGCGTCATGACTCCTGTTCCACCGTCTCCATCATTTGAGTCACGACTCGATGATTCCAAGGTTGAGCCCATGCCTTCTTCCCCTGTTTCTTCCTCCTACTCTCCTACTTCGCCTGGTGAAAGTTCCACATCCAGTAACCAGGAAGCTAAAAAGAAGAAGATGAAGACGAAGAAGAAGAAGAAGTTGGATAAGCGTGAGACCGCCCATGCTCCTCTTATCCAAGGGTGGTCATCTTCTTCTTGATTGTCCTTGTATTCCTAGGATCTTAGAAGCTTGGTCTCATGATCTGGCTTGTCCCTCATCGTCCTCTGAAGCTCATGCCGATGTTCAATCCTCAATTGGCAGTGGTAAGAAGAAAGGGAAGATTCAATTCCCTTGTAGGCTATGTGAAGGCAATCATCTCCTTCACCTTTGTCCGCTCATGGATAAAGTTTCTGCCATTTTGGAAAGTCTTACAACTTCTTCACCCCAACTTCTTGTTGGTTATTAGAGGCTCTCTTCAGACCCTCTTCCCGTTGACAATGAGATTGACTTAGATTTGTCTCTTGTCCATGCTTCTCTTCCTAAGCCTGGCTGTGATAAGCTTGTTCCTGACCAACCATTGGTCGGAAAGACTGTTGACCTGGGTTCACCACCAGTTGTCCACTCTGTTCCCGAAGAGCATCATGATCACACTACTCATGTTCTTCTCGTCTCGTTAGATTCTCCTACGTCCGAGAATGACCCTCCTATCCCCGCTAATCAAGAGAGTCCTTCTTCAATTCCTGTCAAGTAGGGGGCACTTCCATTGTACCTCCACAAAGTAGTTTAGTTGTTTCCTTCGACTGGAGTCATTTGACTGCATTCCGCATTCCATCCTATGTGCCTTTCCATATTACTATACACGCCTATAATAAGGTAGTACCTAGCACTCTCTTGGACGAAGGGGCATCTGTTAGTCTTATGCCTTCCACTGCTTGGCAAGCTTTGGGCTCCCCACAGCTTGTGCCTGTCACTCAGAATCTGTTAGCCTTTGATGGAGGAACTCGTCAACCTTTCGGGATCCTTCCAAAGTTCCTTGTTACTTTGGGAGGCAAAATCGTCTGTATAGATGTGATGGTTGTCCAAGGTGCTTTAGATTTCAGTCTTCTCCTTGGCTGTGATTATATTTATGCCATGGGCGCTCTTGTTTCTTCGATTTTCTGTGTGGTTTGTTTTCCACACAACGAAAGAATGGTGACTATAGATCAATTGTTGTTCTTTGGTCCACCAGTGCCTCCTGTGCCACCATCATCCCCTCTCAGTTCTTGTCCGCAAGCAGTGCCTTCTCCGCCACAGATCAATTATGTGGCTACCTGTTCCACCTCTGCCTATGTTAATGCTCATGCAAATGGTCTTGTACATCATGTACTGGGGGCATTGGAACCCAATTTGTTGTTGGTGCTCAATGACATGTATTCCTCCCAGAGTGCGTTTCTTCTGTCCAGTGAAGATCTCTTGGGAGTCATGTTTTCATATGGCCAATGAAACAAGGAATCCGAGGATAGTTTTGATCTTGTGTTGACCTCATTTAAAATATAAAACAAGGAATCAGAGGATAGTTCTGATCTTGTGTCGACCTCGTTTAAAAAATGAAACAAGGAATCCGAGGATAGTTTTGATCTTGTGTCGACCTCGTTTAGAAAATGAAACAAGGAATCCGAGGGTAGTTTTGATCTTGTGTCGACCTCGTTAAAAACGAAGCAAGGGTCCGAGGATAGTTTTGTTTCCATCTCAACCTCATTAACAAATGAAACCAGGCATAATGAGCATAGTTCCCGATCTTGTGTCAAGCTTGTTAAACAATGAATCAAGGCGCCCAGAGCATAGTTCCTTTTCTTATGTCAAGCTCGTTAAAAAATGAATAAAGGAGTCCTGAGGATAGTTCTTTTCTTCTGTCAACCTTGTTAAAAAATGAAACAAATCCCTTTTCCAAATTGAGTCTTTGATTAAGATCTTGTAACATCTATGTCGAGTCTTTTCAAGATCTTGAAAGCGAACCTTCATTCCATCCACCTCGTCGAATGCAATGAAGCTTGGAGGGCATGTACCTCGATTTGCGTCATTATGCTGGGGGCATGTGAACTTATAACAAGCATAGTTTTTCATTTCAAGCTTGAGTAAACATGAAACCGAATCCAAGCAGAGTTCTCCATGGTTCAAGCTTGTGTAAAAATGAACCCATACCTGATTTACATCTCATGATTGTCATTTTTATCCACTAAATTTTGCTAGATGAGCCTTGGTTGTTTCATTCCATCGCCACCATCTCTTTGGCCGATCATATGCTTTCACTTGGTTGTTTTTCCTTTCCAGAGGAACTGCAACAATGAGTGGTTTTATTAGCCAACCTCTTGACCATTACATGTCTTTGAGCAGTTCCACCATTGCCGAAACCAGTTGCTACCCTTTATACCACTCGTTCCTCTAAGATGAGTCACCTTTAAGCTCTTTTATGACTCGTAAAAGATGAAAAGATTGCCAAGTATTTTTCCTTTTTTGACTTGTTAAAGAGAATAAAAATCGGGATCTGCTTTCAGCTCTTTTCCGACCGCTTAAAAATGAAAAGATGGCCGAGCCCTTGTAGTTTCAAGCTCGTTCATGGTTGCAAAATGTCATGTGTCCAATAAGTTTTCTACTTTTTTCGGACTCGAAACACTATTTACGAAAAGTACTCCTTGGTCGAAATGGTCAAGCGGTTCTCTCAAGTATTGGTTTCTACCTTTTTGGGCTTGAGGGACACAAAATTACGAAAAGGGACCCCCTGGGAGTTTTCTTTTCCGTGTCTTTTTCAAACTCTCTAAACATGAAAAAGACTCCGAGTTTTACCTATGTCGGACTCGTTAAACCCTAACGACATTGGACTTATCACCATGATGAGACCCGAGCTTCTCCTCCCTAGGGCTCGTTAAAATTTCACTAGGTTGGATTTGTCCGAAGGACGAACTTATACTACAAGCATATGCTATCCCCTTCAAGCTTGTTTTTAAAAAATAATTGGGGTACTCACCAGCGATGGTGGGGGAAAAATTTGGAAATCTTCATTGGTTACCTATGGCAGCTAGTCACTCTTGAACATCGACACTTTTTGCTTCTCGCTGGGTTTGGGATATCCTCACATTGTCATTAGTCTTCCAGGGTTTGGGTTATCATATTGCCTCATTCCATTTGATTCTTGTTGTCTCAGTCGAACCTCCGATTCCTTGGTACCAAAATGTTGTCGCATTCCAGTGTCATGTCGCCGGTATGTTTAAAATTATAATCCTTCTGCAGTTCGTACCCTTACCTCCTCCTTTGATTCTCTTTTTCGCCATCTTCCTCTTGTTGCTTATCTCGTGTTTTTGATGAGGGAAACATTATGGCCCTCCTGTGATGGGTCGCTTCCTGTTGACACCAATTCATTATCCAGGAAGTCGATCTAGAGATCCCTTTCATTACCTTGGAGCTTGCATGCCTCAATGGCAAGTTCTTCGCACTTGACAACAGGCTTACATCATTGGTCTTCAATCAGGTGATTCCACGAGTGTTCGACTCCAGATCATCCTTCACACTTTGTGGATTGTATTGGTAGTACCTTGAGAACCATTGACATTACTGGTGATCTCTCTCGTGCTTGTTAACGATTTACATCATTGGCCTGTAATCAAGCGATTTTCTACCATGCTCGACTTTAGCACATCTATTCGCATGTTAGGAATTGTACTTTGATAGATCGGGTTTCAAGACCCCAAACTAAGATTACATAAGTCTGGTTTGTATTGGTTCGTGATTATATACATGACTCTTTAATTGGATGGTTGCGACCATACCTGAGTCTTTCTAGATGGCTGCGACCATACCTCTATCTTTATATATGGTCTTATTGACTGTGTGGCTGCATCCATACCACAGAATAAGTTTCATACGTCTTCTGGATGGCTACGCCCATGCCTAGACTACATGTATTTCACTGTCAAAGATATCAATTGTACTTGCGCTTGCAAGTTTTTAGCGATGGTGTTCCAGTTCGGTTATGATTTCGTAAAGAATTTCACCCCTCCCACTCTCTCGGGCTTCATGCTTTAGGGGGCATCTATTACACAGTAATTTGTCACCGACCTCATATCAGTCCTCGAGTGACATCTCCACTGTGTCATACATCAAATAAATATGTCCATATCTTCCCACTCATTCAAGAAGATTAAACAAGTGCTCTCTAAAACTGAAGATTGGCCCTTTTACCTATGTTTCTGCATCGTCACAAGTAACCCCTACTCTTCCTGCGACGATTCCTTGTGTTGAACTATACTGTTGCAACGTCATTGCAGGGGTACACATGTTTCCTGCGACAGTCGAAATTTAGGGCTCGGCGCAAGTCCTCAAGATATTTCTTTCGGTGATTGCTCTGCATACATTGCTTCCTTGCAACGTCGTTGTTGAGTCCTAGTGTATGACTTGTGACGATCCAGATATGGCGAATTCATTCAAACAGTTGGCCTTCTGGGTGATTCTAGAACTGGTTGTTGGGTCAAGTTGGTTCGCCTTTCCTCCTCTAGGATGGTAGTTCCACCTTTTGAGAAACCTCCCTTGAGGATAAGCTCCTTCTCCCTCGTTTCATGGAGGCTCCTCATCCTATAAAAACACTCCCCATTGCTATGATCAACTAGTTCTTGGATTTTGGATTGGAGCAAATTAGCTATCTTTGGTGTGAGTTTGATAGTTTGCAGTGTGAATTGTTGATAGTTTAGCAATTGGTTGTGGATTGCCTTAGCTTTGTACTAGAGCTTGTGAGTGAGAGAGAGTTATCATCCGTTCGGGAGACCCTTTTGAGAGTGAATGCTTGAATAAACATATCGACTAGACCCTTCGAGAAGGCTTGCGATGTCAAGGTTTGGTTGTAAGCTTTGCTCTTGATTCATTTTAATACAACCAATGATGATTTCCTATGTCTTGTGTAAAATATACTTGATAGCTTATGGTTCCTTGACTTATAAGTAAATAGATCATTGTTGTTCTCAGTTACGTGTTTTGTCGTTCTCTTGTGTTGTTTCAGGTTGATTGCTCATTGAGGAGAAGGAAACGGTAGCTGAAGTGGCGCAACGAAAGCTCCATCGAACACTGGTTTGAGGTAGGCTCTTTCAACACTGACTGTTTAAGGAAATTAGTTTTTGTTTTGTTCTCCTGTGATTAGACCCACTCTAGGGCTAGAGGGGTTGCCTATGTTCGCAGAGGGAACATTTCCTACATCACACCCCTATCTCCTTTCTGGTGTATTTGAGTCCTGCATGGCGCGAATTTTCCTAGACTTTGATGGGGTTTATGATACCTTAGCCTTTGATGCCGAGGCCCTTTCCTTGATATCCCATTTCCTTCATTAGTTTGGATCCAATCCCTGTAGTATATTTTTCAAAGGCAACAAACTCATCATCATGAAAATCATATGAAATCGAAGAATCACTTTTTACCTCTAGATGGTTATGTTGCAACTTTTCCAAGGCCACATCCTTGGCTTGCAACTGGCGTAATAATCTTTGGTTTTCTTCTCTTGCCTCTTGTAGAAGCCTCCTTAGCTCCACATTCTCTGCTTGGACATGGTGGTTGATCTCCTCAAGTTCTTGGTGTCCTGCTGCGGGGAGTGTTATGTCGGTGGAAATCCTCGATTCATTGCCAGAATCAGACTCCAACTCTATGGGTCCTCCTGCCGCGATCCCAAAGGCTGCAAACTTCATCTCGTCACCGGAGTCAGACCCCAAGTCAATGGGCCTACCCCATGCAAATCCTGTAGCTGTGACCTTCTCGTCTTCCTCTGACTCGGAATCTAGGCTTTGCTGCACGGTGGTGATGGCCTTCTGCTTCCCCTTTCTATCATTCCTCTCAGGTCTCAGTTGAGGGTGCAACTTCCAAAAATTCTCTTCGTCGAGCCCCTCTTTCTCACAATGTGTGCAAGAGGGATTTTCTCCCCTTCTCTTCACTGCCACGACTCTCTTTGAGTGGTAATCTTGTCCATGTGTTCCTCTATTTTCCAGATGAATGGTCTTTACACTCGCCGAGTCAATGGTAGTAGGTTCAAACAATAATAATGAATGCCTGATGTAACTATGTAGCGATCCAATGTACTTAGTTACTACTTCAAGTGTATCAAGTGGAATACCCAAATTAAGTGATTTCTTTCTAAATTCCTCTGTAAAACTCTGAACATCCTGACCTTTTCCTTGCCTTAAATACTGCCAATTCATTAAAGCTTTTTGCTCGTATCCCAAGGATAAAACTGTTCCTTTAATGCAGAAATAAAATCAGGCCATGAGGAAAAGAGGTTACCCACATTTTTACTGCTCTGCAATTTGCTCTCCCACTAAACAAGAGCGGTGCTGCTCAGTCGTAGAGAAGCCAGTTGAATCTTTGCCTCATCCTCCATGATCTGCTGAATCTTGTAGTAGACCTCAATCTGCCTAATCCAATTACTAAGATTCTCTACGTTACTTTCACCAGTAAACATGGGAAGATCAAATTTAACATCTAATTTAAAGAAGGGTTTCTTAGATGCATCCCTGGGATTTCTATGATTATGGTGATGGAGGAAGAACTTTCACTCATGGAAGGAGAAAGAGGTGGATTTCCTCCATCATCTCCATGTACCAAGCCTTGTCCTTCTGGAGTTCTTTTCTATGCACTTTCAAGTTTTTCAAATCTTGAGAACAGCTTCTCAACACGATCTGCCATTGTATAGAAGGTCTTGCGGAAGTTTACTTCCTCTTCAAGATGAGCCTCATCTTCTGCCATGTCTCTCCTTCAATGTGCATGCCTTACTTCGGGATCGAAAGGCTTTAGTTCCCTTTCGCCTCTTCGGAGCCTGTTTCTTGTTAGATACAAACATGCAATTCACATCTGAAAAGACCTGCTCTGATACCACTTGATCCAGGGATCTTTTGCTTATAGATGTATTAAAGAATCACATGTAGAAATTTGCAGCTACCATAGAAACCTAATGTTCCCATGAGAAAAGAAGAAGAAACACATAAGAGCATGAAAGAAGAAGACAACAAGACTTGATAATGGAGTTCATCCAATTTGGACTATGTCTCTGGGCCTTGCTCAATCAATGGGGAGGCCTTCATTCATTAAATGGCATCAGAAAGAGAAATACAATCATCATCCACACAAAGGGAGTTTTATAATTCTGCCTCCATCAAGCCCTGTGGCTCTGTGATGCTCTGGCTTTCAAGCTCTCTGGCTTTTACGCTTCTCTGGGGAACTTCACGGCTTTGTCTGGCCCCGTCATCCCCCCTGCGGCTCTGCCTGTATTGTGCTTTTTATAACACGTTTTTTGTTACCAATGCACTTAAATCGGGTTCGGTTTGTTCATAATAGAATCTGTTCCAATGGAAGGATCGACAGGCGCAACAAAACCCCAAAAATAGGCCTTTTTTTGTTAAAAGTCATAATAAACAGAAACCTTGAAAATTCTGACCACAAGGCTTAAAATTCAGATTTCAAATTTTACCAAATCAGGTCTATAAACCCATCGAGTCCGACCCTTTATCACAAATTGCTATCGCAATGGCCCTAGGGGTCTTCACCTTGGTTTTGCCGACCGCCGATATCGTTGATATCGGGTATCACTATCGGTATATCACATCGCTACGGCCCAGGGGTCCTAATCTTATACCTTAGGCGGTGCCGACCCGCTCCGCCAATCCGATCGCCAATGCCGATCGCCGATGCCAAAATTGCATGTCATTGATCGGGGGGTCCTTCCGCCTGGCCTTAAGTCCGCCTTTTGGACTCCTCCGATTGAAATTTTCCTTTTAAAGGCTTAAAACCCTTTTTTTTGGAAGAAATGCCTCCTTTTTTAAAGGGACAACGGCGGAGTCTTTCTACGATAACTTCATGATTTGGACTCGGATTGGAGTGTCGTTCACACCGTTGGAATCAGGGTGACGAGCACTTCGATCTAATGTAAAGATACTTGCATTTATACCACTTTAAAGTTTGAGATTTTCCATGCCATTGTGTCTGAAGATCCCCCTGGATCACTGCGCGTGGCTTGGCGGTCTCCCTTGAAGAGGGGGAGGGGGCGAGATCTTTGCGGGTGCAATCATACTAGCGTTAATTCACCTGATCCCATGAGAATTCCACAGTTAAGCGTGCTTGGGCTAGAGTAGTATTGGGATGGGTGACCTACCGTGAAGTCCTGGTGTTGCACCCTCCCCACTTTTTCGTGCGGCTCAGCGGAGCCAATGGAAGCGATCACGGCGGGTGCGATCGCGCTAGGTTTAATGCAGAACTCCGCGGTTACGCATGCTTGATGGTAAATTGGATTATGTTGCGTGTTTATCTTGTTTTGCAGTGTGGGGCTACTTATATATCGATTTATAATGGAATCTCGCGAACGAAGAGATTGCTCGAGCATTAAGGGGGGGCCTAACTTAGGGAAACAATGACTTGCTCAAGACTGCTCCAAGGGAAATTTGAGAACAGGGCACCGATTTATCGTCCTGGTCAAAATTCACAAGCGGGATTACACCGCAATTGAGGCAACGTATTGTGGCAGTGGGCGATGAATCTAGGACCGTTTGCTTCACTGTATCAAAGATGTCACGAGGAGAGTAGGTAAGAGGTTTAAATCATATATTCTTTTGTCGGAATTCGATTTTTGGAGGAACCCGTGGGTTGTTCATGGAAAGGCCGCGCAAGCTCCACACAGTGTCGTCGGTGTTGAAAAGTGTGCAACAAGAAATGCTTGTTGAGAATGCAACAAGATGATGGAGCTTAGTGGAAAGGAGTCGCCTTCACTAAGTGGTCCCGCAAGCAAGTTTTGGCGCAAAGTCTATTTTTAGACTGTCTATTTTTAGACATATGGATCATGTCTATGAGTTGCAGGATGTTGTTTATGGATGATTGGTCATGTCAAGAAAAATAGATGGACTTCTATTTTTTGGATCACAGTGGTGTGATCAGAGTTTATTTTTAGACTGTCAGGTAAAAATAGAAACAGTCAAATATTATTAGCCCTTAGTAATATTTGGACTCTAAACTTTATCTTATTCTCTTGGAGCACTTCAGTTGGAGCTACAGATGTGGCACATGCAACTGCCTAAAGGAATCACGTGGTTACCTATGGGTTGACTGAGCTATTGCATGAAGGACTTCAGTTAGAACTCAAGTGGTTGAGTTCTGTGGAGTTAGATGAGCAGTTAATGGAGTTGTGTTCAGTTTGACTTAGTTGAACTAGTTGTATTTAGTCTAACTGGCCAATAGACTAAGTGTTGAGTGATGTGAATTAGTTATTAATTAATTCACTAATTATTAACTCATAATGCAACTGAAGAATACATCAGTTAACTCAGTGCATGGACAGTTCAGTGGAGACAAGTGTTAGAGGTAAGTGAAAGGGTGAGTTGTGACATCAGTTGTGCATGAGATCTTGCACAATCAATGGATTGAGTATGCCCATGAGAATTGCGCAGTAGATGCCCAGTGATATAGCCTGTGCTCACATGATTTCTAGTGTGAGTGATTTTCCAAGGTAAATAGAACTTGGAACGAGTTTGGATTCATTCATTCTCATGTAGGTATTATGCAGTGGAGACAGGGAAGCAACGGAGGAGATTTGGAGATCAGGTCTAAGTTGTATTGTGTGTAACAGGTGGAGATAGTGCTGGATACTTGTGAAGAGTATTCTACTATGTATTGTTACATTTTCTCAATCAATATATATACAGATAGTTGGGGTTTTTAGCGAGATGCTTTCCCCAGGAAAAGACTGTGTTGATATGTGTGATTGATGCTTCTATGTGCGCATGTTATTGTTTCTGCTTCTATAAATTAATGATAAACGTAGAGGAGGTTACATATTATGCATGTATTCCACAATAGTGTATAATCGGGATAATCTCTATGAATATGTGTCATATTATTCAAAATTTCTACAATATTTATGAACACTCAAAAAAAGGGTTATATTAGGTGAAAGCTATGGGCAAAATACTATGGGCCAAATACCATGGGTTAGATTATTATTAATATCATGCAAAAAACATTATTAACCCTAATATTAGTATTAATAAAAATAAAAATGACACATGGTATTGACCCATGGTATTCACGTGGAATGTATCCTATTTAAATGGGGGAATTAAACCAGCATAGATCCATCTTTACTCTAGATCTACTAAGCCCCGAGAGGTATCAAATATCATGATATGCAAACTAGCATAGAGTGAAAAAATATTTGATCCCTCTCAAGAGTAAAAATGGTTGTTGTAATTTAATGTATGTTAAACATTTTAACTTGGTTAAAATAAAAAATAAAATAAAATCAGTTATTAATTTTATAAATTAATAATAGCAATTTTTAAGCTCCAGGTTTATGATAACCCATGGTATTGACCCATGGTAATACTATGGTATTCATGTGAGCATAGATTATTTAAAGAGGAAATTCTATCATCTTAGATCCATCTTAATTCTCGCTCTACCAAGTGCTCAGAGGGATAAATAGATTTCATTCCCCCAAAGAGTTGTAGATGTGGAGTTAAGATGGATATAGGTTGGTTTTTATGATAATGAAGATATTAAATAGACTTGGGAAATTATATTGTAAAAACATCTTAAGGTGAATGGTTAAAGCTACATTTAGTGACTTTAAAAATTTAGTAAAAATACCAATATCTCCATTAATATTGGTTTTTAACTTTTTCTGATTTAACAAAAAAAATTCAAACCAATGAAACCTTATCACTCTTTCCGCATCACCCTCATTGAAGATTTCTCACCATTTTTCAAACATTCTCAATATGATATCTTCATGAAAATGTTTAGGTACTAATGTTGGATTAGTTGTTTGAAAAATAAGTTGGTTTGTACAACCTTTCATCTTCTCTGTTATTCTTAGTTTGTCCTAATGATTTCTCACCATTTTTCAAACATTCTCAATATGATATCTTCATGAAAAAGTTTAGGTACTAATGTTGGATTAGTTGTTTGAAAAATAAGTTGGTTTGTACAACCTTTCATCTTCTCTGCTATTCTTAGTTTTTCCTAATGATCTGTAGGGGTTGGAGCCACTACACCATATTTTCCTAAAAAGTGGAGATTGTTCACCAAAAAGGAAATTAATCTACATGTTACAACGTTGTTAAAAAATGCTAGACCTATGAGGGTAGTGAATTATTCGAATAAGAAATTTAGATTGGGAGAGACATAATTAAATTTTATTATTTAATTGAAGATTTCCAATTAAAATAATAATAAATATACATTTATATATTCATATATTGATTGGAAGGATTCTCACAATGGTCACTTCTTTCAATTAGATCCCCTTCAAGCTTTTGTGATACTTAATACTTTCTTATATAATATAGTTTGGGCTTTCTAATTGTTGGCGTGTTGGGGTAAACAAACTTGATGTGTTTTTTTTATCTCGCAGTTGGAGTCTATGGAATAAGAAAGAAATTTGATACCTTGAAAAAAGTGGTAGCTTGACAAAAGTTGTAGAGAAAAGATTAATCTCTTCTACATTGACAGAACTCGTTGTCAATATCAACACCTACAAGAACTTTGCTGTGGAATATTATCAAAACTAATAGAAGGATATGAAAGAATGTATTGTAAGAACCTTGACAAACACGGCCACTGAAACTTGGAACATTGTTTGTAGAAGGAGAAAATTATGTTTCTTTTTTCCAAACATGTATGTTAGTATATTACAGTTTAATGAATATGTTTTCTTATTATCATATATCGTTTCATACTTTAACAAAACATTCGCTAAGACTTCACAATGTTTTAGTATTCAGTAAAAGATTTGCCAAGATCTTACGAGATTTTATAATTCAATGAAAGATTCTCCATCACTGTACAAGATAATTTAATCTAGTGAGAGATTCACCAAAAAATTATATATACATATCATATTATTGATAAAATCGCCTCCCATTTTTCCTATGTATCATGGGGATTAGCCCATTTATTATACAAATATATTTAGGGTGGTTCTTAAAATTTTCCTTGCTTATTGGTATTATTTTTAACAATTATAACTAATACCTTCAAATGAACAGAATCCAACCCATCGAAATATGTTCCTTCTATTCCCGGTGCTAATGTATTCGTGAAGGAGGAAGGATTTTTCCTTAGGTGAGCCTCTAGTTCTATAACAGGAATAAACTTTCTTCTGCTTTTATTATAATCACACCCGAAGATAACTACAATAGTGGTTGTTAGAATAAGTTGGAGACTTATCTTTTTTCTTTCTTATTTCTAAGGAATTATTTTCCCCTTAATTCCATGCAGTTTAGTTTACCCAAAATACATATAAATGGGAATGTTATACCAATCAGTGATAGGGTTCAATCTTTCATCATGGGTTTTTAAATAACGTACTGGAACAAGGAATTCATTCCATTCTTCTTAGTATTTATTTGGTTTATACACAAAAATAACTTACCATCATCTCTCTTAATATTAGAGGAATTTATATCAACATCTACCTTTAAGAATTATGTAATTCACACCAACATATTTTTTTTAATAGTACTTTGTCCCAGATTGAAATTTCCAAAAGTATTTATCTTCTTCGCTTATCATAGAATTAACATAGAAGGAAAAAACTATTTCTCATAATTGAAAGAAGAATAAGCTTTCTTTTTCAACTTTTCATAAAAAAAATACATTTAGGATATCAAATTTAGTTCAAATAAAATGATACTTATCTGTCTTAGTCATCTTTGCCAAAGAAATAGAACTAGGATACGACTCCTTTAACCACTCAACCTATGAGTTTGGTGATTACATCTAGGTCTCCCCCTAAACCTCTCTAGTTTCCAAAGAAATTCAAGGCAACAACTATTCTAGGACCTCAAGACCTCCAATCCAGCCAAAAATTTTGTTCCAAGGTTTCCACTGGTTTGTGAGCAACTCAAGGACACCCTTCAGAAGTACACTTGCTCACTTTAACAATGTCCTGTCAGAGGTCTTCTCTTTTCCTTTATTGTCTCGTACTTCCCTCTCTAGCCACACAATGCTTCCCCAACTGAGATATTTTCTTTTAGTCTATGAAGGGAGAGGAAGTAATTGTCTAACTACCTAGAAACTCAAGATTTCTCCTCTTTTTTTTTGGATTATTCTCCCGTAATTTCCTTGACTTAGCATAACTTAACAAAAAATTAAAGAAAATAAATAAATTTCTATACTCAAGGTTATTTTACCTACTTCTACCTAATCCAAAATTACCAAGTCTTGCATAGTAAAAAGTAAATGATGATTATTTACATGACTAGGGGTGTTATAGAAAGCTAAACATTCATCCATTTATTTGAATATATATAAAATTTTAGGTTCTTAATAGTATTTTAACTATAACTGGTTCTTCAAAGGAACCATTGCATATTAGGCCACTCCTTAAGGTTCAATTTCCAAAGATATAAAAGGTTCAATTTCCAAAGATATAAATAAGTGGTTAGGAAAATTTCATGTTCTAAATCATATCGATGGAAAAGTGCCCCTATCATGGTAACTTAGCTGAAGGAAAGTTCATATAATGTAGTGGTTGTCTAAATGCAAATTTCTTATGGTGCCTGATTTCCCGTAATGCTTCTCACGTTTAAAGGAAGAACTTTTTTTAAAAAACAATTCCTTAAATTGTATCATTTTCCTAGTTTGTTCAAATCAACAAAAATAAATTGAATGATTCTCTGAAAATATGTTGTGAGAAATGAGTTAACTTCAAATTTATGTAAAGCCTATTTGTGATGTTTTATTAAAGTTTGAATCGGTCTTAATCTCAGGAATATGTTGTAGGTCACATATATAAGCCGGGGAGTATCCAGAAATTTCATCGAGTGCATGCAAAAACTCGGAGTTAAGCTATTTATCATTAGTGTCATTGGGAAGACCTGGAATGTATGGTTTTGTAGTGTTTATTTATTTATGTGGTAATTTGTTAATTTATTTGAGGTGTTTTTGTTGGGTGTAAAGGATAATTATATTTCTGATTGTTCAAAGGTTTTTGTTTTAGTTATATTGGATCCATATTCTTAATAGGTGGCAATGTCGCCCATTTAATCACCATTAGGGGGTCGAAGGGGCGACGATGACTTTTATGGTAAGGGTTCAAGGGCAGCACCCCTGAAGCTAAAAATATATGAGAATTTTTTTTGTAAATTATTGTAATTTCGTAGTCAATCTGGGTTGTATATTATGTGGATAAGATGATAGTAGCAGTTATGTTAATTTATGGTTTTCTTCCCTTAGAAGGTACCCCTAGATTTATGTGAGGGAATTGTATTACGGCTATGGATTATTCTTTTCAGTGAGAGAGAGAGGAGACTATGTGAGAACAAAGAGGAAATTATAGAGGATCTCCTGTAGGTTGTATCTATTCATTTTGTCCGATAATATAAAAGGAAAGATTGGTTGTTTCTTTATGGACGTAGCCCAAAGTAGGTGAACCATGTATATCTATGTCTGTTTTGTTTTATACACTTCTGTATTTTTGTTTCCACAATATTTTGTGTATTGCATTGCTCTGTTAAATAATTTCTTACAATTCTATAGATTATGTATGTATTGCCTTGTGCAAGAAAAACATTTCTCGAAAATTGTAACTCCCTTGGCTTGTCCATAGATGGTAAATTCAAGCTATTTATCATCCCTAGTTTTCTTAGTTTCATTAAGTTCCTGAAATGGTAAGAATTTGATCGAGGATGCATTTATGCGTCGATAGAAACATGTTTCTTGTATCTCTTGTGTATGATATTCGTCACTCAAGATAATGGGAATTGAACCCAAGATTTTTTATTTTATTTCATTACATGTATTTACATTAAGAATATAAAGTTGCTAATACGGTCATTTTCATTTATGCATCACTTTTGGCATTTCAAGTAGTAGTCCAAACATGCTCTGTTGTATTGGAATTTCAGGAATCTGCAAGTGTAACAATGTAGCAGCCCATGTTGTATCGAACATATTTGACAGCGCAGGAGAAATAAAAATCGTTGTCGCAGACATGTAGGCAGTTGTATCTTACAACTGACCATGGAAAATAATTAATTCGTAGGCCTTCTCGCGCAAGCGATTTGGGAGAATGTCAGGAAGAGAGTACAATTAAATTTCATAATTCATGTTATTCAGGACCGTTTGAGATGACGAGAAGAATCCTTGATAACAGAATGGATATATCAATTTAGGAGGTATTTTGGCTCTGCACGTTTGTTGGTGATTGACGCAAATTTACATCCTTCGGCCCTTTAGGCAACTTGCGATTGTAAGTTTACAGACTTTGATGTTGTTGTACTTGCATCTATATGGGAAACAATGATCTTATGCATCATATTTCTAATGATTTGTTGTGGTCAAGGAATTAAATGCCCCTATTTGGTTTGAGCGTATATCATTTTCTGAATCAGCTAGAGTCAAAAGTATTGTAAAATTTGTAAGTAATGAGTTATATTTTGTATTGTATTTTTTTTCACTGAGGTTGTTGTAGGCATTCTATTTTCCTTTTGTGTCTGCTGCAGAATTTCATTTTCGAGGAAATATTTAGTATGTCATAACTCATTGCTTGAATTGTTGTGCAGGTCACTTTTGTTTCAACTAATGAGTCGTTATGGAAGATTCAATATCTTCTTTAAATTTGTCTCAATATTTTCAAACCCTAGAGAATGATTGCAAGAAAATGAATTTTAAAGCAATCTATGAAATTTTCAAACCATCTATCAGTATATCGCTAGATGAGGGTGTTAAGTTTATTGTTTTGACACTTGGATCCTCTAGTGTTTTTCTATATTTTAAAGAGGTATCTAGTTTAATAGTGATTCCTATAAATGGTTCTAAAAGTGATCAATTTGAAAAGCATCAAACAGGCAGTGGTCAATTGTCTCTTTTAATTATTGTTAAGCCAAAATTCTCAAATAATTACCATGTCTAATACTAGGAATCTAGGAAAAAACCTATCCACTTCAATTTCTTACAATTTCTAGTTTTTTCTACATCAATTTTATGCCTAATAGGTGTAGGTGATTGCTTTGTGGGTGGTACCCTTGTAGCTCTCTATGTTGCAAAGGACATAATTAAAAGTATGGGTTTTGGTGCGGCGATTAAAAAAAATGGAACATTGAATATGAGTTGAATGTACCTTCTAGTTAATCTCTAACAATGGTTTCAGGTAAACTATCCTACATTGAATCATTGTTTTATTGCTTATTTGATTATGTTGTTTTTCTCTTTTGAAATATGTAAAATTTCATAGTTTTTGTTACTCTTTCAAGGTTCAAACACTACACTAGTTGTGTGATTTTTCTTCCAGATATTGTATCCCTATTTCTTTTAGGTATATTATTTATCATCTACATGGTTAACAAACTCATTGTAAATTCTACAACTAAAATATATCAGCTCATCGTGTCGTCTTTGATATGGATTATATGCACAAGAGATGGAATTTTTGAGAAAGATCAGTGCAAACGCCCATGGTTTGAAAGTGTAAATAACAATTTGAAAGACCTATTTAGAATATATAAAAATATTATGCATTGTGAAGATGGGTTTCATCTCTTTTTGAAGAAGGGGAGGGATAGAAGGAACATTCATGTTTAGTGGACTTTAACTTAATATTTCTCACCTTGGAGTGGTAGCTAAAGAGAGGCACTTAGAAATCATAATTATAATTATTAATTTGTATAAATGTCCACTAAATACCAATATAGATCGAAGGGTCCAATAATTACAATCAACAATAATAACCAAGCAAAAGAGATGGTGCAATAAAGACATCCATAAAAAGAAATGAATGATAAGTGAGTGCAAAAGAAACATTAAATGAAATTACATGGGGAAAACACTAGAAAGTGGGGGGCCAGTAAAGAAAGATATCTTGCAATATGATACTTCTTCCATAAGGAAGGAGGGGTTTAGCCCTGCTCATCATTTGAATTAATATTACAAATGTCGACTCCAAAGCCTCTATTAAGTAATTCCCTTTGGAGAGTCACTAAGATGATATGGCCCTAAAGAGTAATATTGTGTGATACAACACACTCCTAATAGTGGTTAAGGCATAGGATGAAGAAGCCCTCCTAACATCCAAGGTTGAAAACACTGAATAAAAGGAAATAAACTAATAATGCATCTATGAGTAAGTGTCATGCATGGCCACTCTCCTAAGTGTCTCTATATCCTTTAGGACCTCTCAGTGTGGATGAACCATATGGCTCCAAAAACACTTAGTGATCAAAGAGGGCACAAGAAAGGCTCAAAAATAAAAATTCTTGGGTTGTCATGAAACTAGGGTCAGATCGAAGAGCTCTTCACAAGCTTTCCAACAGGGTCAGATCGAAGATCTCTTCTCAAGCTTTCCAATGGTGCAAACAACACCTCAATCTGACATCGTATGCAAAATTTTTGGTCGACTAGGGCCCTTGGCTAAAGTTAATAGAGCTCCAACTAAGTTTGGAAGCCCGACTAAATCTTACAGAGCCACTAAATATGGCAGAAATTAACGAGGCAACAATTTGGCACTTTATGGCAATGGTTTCCAGCGGCTGGAACTAGCGAAATTATCACCTACTTAATTTTTTTGGTGACCCCAAAATTCTAGCCAACAGATTTTGTGCATATTTAAAGAAAAAATAACCAAAAAATTTAAAATTGGCCAACGGCCCAACAAATTAATACTACCAACCATTCCGCCAGGAAGGCAAGTTTAAAAATTAACGTATGTTTTTTTTTATTATTTAAACGCATATTTGTCATTCAACCATAGGGGAACAAAGGCACAGAACCCAATGTATAGGTAGAACCCTCAGCAAGCACAAAAGTTGGGGAGCAAGACCCTTATGCAGGGGAATATGCAAGGAATCTAAAAGATTCCCTAAGGGCCAAATTTTCACAATTTCATAATTATGTCAAGTTTATACTGATTGTACTTACAATTTCTCCAGGAGTGCGATGGTTTTGTTGGTTTATGATCTGAGAAACAAATTTTCTTGAGATGGGCAGAACCATGATGTAGGAATCTGCGTGGAATCTAAGAGATACCCTAGATGCCAATTTTTGAAGGTGATAGAACTAGGTTGATTATATACTCATTTTTCTTATTTTTTCGCAAGGATTATGATGGTGTAATTAGTTACCTCATTTGAACTATAGAATTTTAGTAAACCTACAGAGGAGAATTTTTATGGAATCTTGAGGAATCTTTAAGATTCTCTGGAGGCCCGAAAATGATAGTTCCAAAACCAGACCGACTTTATATTCATTCTTCCTGGTTTTTTGCAAGGAACATGATTGCGTGATTAGATTATTCATCTGAGAAGACGAATTCTAGCGAACCAATGAGAAGAAATATTGGGAGGAATATTTGGGATTCTCGGGGGTCTAGATTTTGACTGAAGCAAAAAGGTGTCATGTTTGCAATCATTTTTCACATTTTTTCACCAAGAATTCAATAGTGAAGTCCATTTCTTCAGTAGAGGTGTGAATTTTTAGGCCATCCCTGGAAGTGGAGGTATAAGGTGTCCTTTGTACATGCATGTAATTTGATTTTTTTGGAGATTAATGAAAGAGGCTTTTGTACTTTGGGCAGAGCCCAAAGACGTAGCCCACACTGGGTAAACTTTGTTACTAACCTATTATGTATTTTCTTCTCATTATCATCACTTATTTATGCTTATTTTATGTGTATGAATCTTATGGTTACATGGCCTTTTAAATGCAATTATGTATGCATCTTTGAAGTGAAAAGATGCAGATCAAGTTTGGTATCAGAGTGGGTATTCTGTTGATGTGAATTGCAAGTGTATGATAACCATGGCAAAGCTTCAAAGAGTTGAAGGGAAAATTAAATCCTTTGATCCAGAAGCAGTGCATGCAACATGCAGAGGGAAAATGATAGATGAAGATGCTTTGTTGGAGGAAGAGCAAAACTATCACAAGGCCTTTTATGCCATGGCAAAAAAAGTAGAAAAATTGTTTGCATAGTATGAGAAGACAATGGAAAAACCAGAGAAGAAGGACCAAATGATCATGCTTCAGTGAATCATGAAGGAGGAGGAGAAGATCCTTCTAAACCTCCCTCTCCATCTTCTAGTGAAATTTCTTCTTCTTTCTCTTCTCATCATTCTAGAGGTAGAAAAACTCATAAAAATCCCTTTTTCAAGCTGGATGTCAAGCTTTATCTACCTGTTTTTAGTGGAGAATTTAATGCCAAAAATCTATATAACTAGATCAAACAGGTTGAAGTATATTTACACATCCAACGGATCAAAGAGGACGAAGCCAAGATCCAGCTAGCATCACTTTGACTGAGTGACACTACTCTTATCTAGTGGGAAGGCAAGCTGTAGAGAGGTGGTAAGAGTAGTCATAAACTTATTTCATCTTGGTTTGATTTTGTTTCTATTTTGAGAGGAAACTTTTGCCCATTGGGTTACACACAAAAGGCCATGCTGGAATGGAAACATTTGAAACAAGTTAAGGGTCAAAATGTTCAAAATTTTATGGAGGAGTTTAAGAAATAAGCATTAGCATTGAATGTTCCATTATATTCTCCTGAAACGTTGATGAAATACATTGGCTTATTGCATGGTTATTTGTGTCATTCATTGTTATTGTTTAAACCTAAAACTTTTAATGAAGCTAGTTTAAAGGTTGTACATATTGAAAGTAGGGTGTAGAAATTCCTTATAGATTCAAATTTCTTATGTGATTTTCTAAAACACAAGACTTGAATCTACTCTACTCATCTGTGGAAACAATTAATCGATCGAGAAATCACAAATCATACAAGAGAAAGAATTCGATCAACACATTACACAATGATTTCATATGGAAATTCACAGCTAAAAACCCCTACTATATGTATATTGCATTAGTGAGAAAATATGAAAAGATTACAATGCTTTTCTTAAGCTCAAGTTGTTGAGAAATGGCAACAAGAAATTCCAGTTTAATTTTTCCTTGAATTAAACTGAGAATTAAAATCAAATTATATTCTCATACCAACTTGTAGATAGTTAATTATGTTTAATTAACTTAATTATATTAGGAATTTCGAGTTGGAATTATTTATGTAGTTATGTATATGTTATCCCTAAATTTTAGGGGTCCAGTATGAGTCTAAATTGAGTTGGAAATTAGATCACTTAGTTTACTGAGTTAAGTTCAGTTAAATTAGTTCCAAACTATTTGTGTAACTAATAGACAATTAATAGTCAGTTGGTGCACTAGTGCATCCACAAGTGTCACTCTAGTTAATTGAAGATGCCCTGATCAGAAAGTCTTGCATGTTGATTCTGAGAAAGACCCAATTGAGGCTAGAGTGCAGGGAAAATGTATTATGAGTTGTATTATCTACTAGAGTTTAAATATCATGCATGCATAAGAGATTGATCCTATGTATGGATTGCGTAGTTTTGGGAGCATGAATTCCCTTTATATATGGGCTATTCGTCATAGGAGTTACACAAGAGATTAGGGGCTTGGAGAGCTGCAGAATTGGCTAAGTGTTGGCTAAGAGATTGATTGTGAGCTGGGAGAGTTGAGCATAGTTGTGCAAAATTATTCTAGTGAGAAGAAGCTTTGTATATTCACTCATATTTCTGATATATGAAATACAGATAGTGGGGTTTTGAGTAGTGGATTTCCCCGTATACTTATTGTGTTATGTGCCATTGATTTATCTTCTTCTTGTTCATATTGTTTTCATTGATCTATTGGCTTCCCCTGGTTGAAAGTGGAAGTAGATTCTTGTCCTTTGCTTTAGTAAATTGCATGAGCTTGTGAATATATAGGGCTTTCTACATGGTTTCAAAGCTGAGAACAATATACTAGAGGATATTTTGAAGTTTTAAGTTTTGGATTACAAGTGAAATTCAAATTTGCAATACATACTTTAGGATCCGAGGATGTTGCTCTACTATTTGTGGCTTGAGTATGCCTTCGAAGGCAACTCAAATTTTATATCCTAGAGGGACAAACTGGAGGTTGTGTTAGAGGATAATGGCTTGAAGTAATTAGTTGATCAAGAAATTCCTAATCCAATAACATCAGATGCAGATAATTTGGCTAAATGGAAGAAGTTTGTGGCAAAGGTGAGGCAGTTAATCCTTGAGGGAGTTTGAGACCACATTGTCTTGAGTCTCCATGGAAAGGAAGCTCTGTATGCTATGTGGAAAGCATTGATGGACTTGTATCAAAACAACAGCGACCAAAGGAAATTGGCACTGAAGGACAAACTCTGAGAAATCAAAATGGAGAATGTCGAGACTATTCCAAAATACATGACCAAGTTCAATCAATGTCATGATCAACTTGGAAGTGTTGGAATCACAGTTGTTGAGGATGATATAGTGAGTCTTGCTCTCCTAGGACTCCCAAAGAGTTGGCATAGTTATCAGGACTTTGCCAATAGTCAGGAGAGGCTACCAAATTGGGAACGACTATGGCTGGATTTGATGTAGGAGGAGATGAGGAGGAACACCATGGCTGACTCTTCATCAAGGATTGAAGATGAAGAGAACTGTGCCTTAGTGATTAAGGCGAAGAAGGGGAAAGGGAAAGATTCCCATTCCAAATTGGATTCTTATCATGGAGCTAAGAAGAAACACATGACAAAATTTAAGTGATCTAGGTGGATGTTGGTGGCCTCCCACCTATCCCACTTGGACCCCCACACCTATCTCTTTTAGTTTCCTTAATTATAGCACTATTAACTATTTTTTGGCATTTTTTTGGGTTGTGAACTTCTGGAGCCGTTTTGATGCCCTAAACGATGTTTTTTTGGAAAACTGGAGGCAACATGGGTCCATAGACTAATGTTGCTCTTCCCAAAGTTGTAGTCCTCAGATAGATATTTCTAGTGGGCTAATATGCGCGTCAAACAGAGATCATATGTGAAAGTTATGACCCTAGGAAGTTGATGTACCAATTTACCCAAAATGGGGCCCATAGTTTGGCGTTTCATCTCCCAGGGTTAGGTTTTTGGATGTTTAAGGTTTTTCATTGTTTCTAAAAAATAAATAGGCCTTTGAACCTCATTGTAAGATAGTTCAGAGGCATGTAGCTGCCACATCTCTTCTTAGAGATAAGCTAACATTTCCCTAACTAGTTTATTTCCATTTCTGTTTGTAAGCATATTTCAGTATTTTACATTAAGGAAATGAAGTATTATTTCTGTTGCATCTGTGTATTTATGGTCATTTCTGTAATTTTTTGTGTTCCTACTTAAATCTAGATTAGTGGTATCAGAGTGGTCTACTCTTTCTTTGCTTTTCTTTGCATGTCCCCAATGAGTTTGGGGTATATGGAGTTAGGTCTTGAACTGGTCAAACCTCTGCAAGACCAGCCTCACAAATCCCGACGACCTCCCATGGAGAATGAAAATAAAGACGAGGGGGCAGGAGATCCTATCAAAATCTTGCTCTAAGAAGCCCTCGAGCAACAAAGGAATGCGATGATGGAAAAATTTACCTAGATCCTTCAGTGGCTACCCAGGGGTGATGCATCGGCTTCCATTAGCTACTCTGGAAATGACACACACTTTAAGCTACAAGTTAACTTTGAAATCCCCATATTCGAGGGTTAGATAGATGGAGATGTCGTAGATAAATGGTTAAATCCACTAGAAGGGTATTTTTCTGTTTATAATTTTTCCAGCCTGGAAAAGATTACTTTCACTCTTCTCAAAGCATTCCCCCATGTCAAGGAGTGGTCGGAAACCTACTGCGAGCAAAAGGATGAAAGTACAGGCTCACTATTTTTAGTCGCACCCACTTGGAATTCATTCTGAAATGCCATCAAGGAGTAGTATTACTCTGTCAAAAGCTATGTGGATAAATACATAAAGTGGACCACACTGTAGCAAGGAAGGGACCAAGATTTGCAAGAGTTCACAAATATTTTTTATACACTTTGCAAAGTTGGGTATCAAGGATTCCAAGTTGCATTTGGTACTCAAGTACCACAGTTGCCTACATAGGTACATCCAGGATGAGATGGAGTTCCTCAACATCTCCTTGCTCAGCATTGCATACCAATATGTTGTCAAGATCGAGTACAAATTTAAACAAAAGAAGCAAGATTTTGGATCTGCAAATCTGAAGAACAAAGGAAAAAGCCAAGGTAGGGTGACCCAAGACAACTCATCGAAGTCACAAGAAAATAACAACACCACGAAGCCAAATAAGGACACAGGAAAGTGGTGTGAGTTCCATAAGGGCCCCACTCATAACACAAGTGAGTGTTGGACCAAGCAGTCACTGGTGGCCGAGTTGAAGGCTTCATAATCAAATGCATGTTCCGACCCTAAGTCACAACCCAACAAGCGGAATGACAAATGGAAACAGATCATTGATGCAGATCCTTGCGCCACTGTTGCCACAGCCAAGGTCTAGAATAATGAGCTTGAAGATCCAAAGGAGGGGGAGCGTCTTTTCCACTGACAAATCTGGGTGAAGGGTTCACGCTACAATTCATTGTTGGCAGTGGTAGAAAAGGAACCTCATTTCAGTAGAGGTCGTGATGTGGTTGGGCCTACTAACTACCCCACACCCACAACCGTATAGTATCGGGTGGCTTCACCAAGGACGATATCTCCGAGTCTGCCAACAATGTTGCCTTCCCTACAACATTAAGCCCTTCACAGATGAGATATTGTGTGATGTTGCACCTCTTGATGTTTGTGATGTACTATTAGGCCAATGATACTTATGGAGGTGACATGTTGTGTATGATTCAAGGTCTAGCACTTTTATTATTTCTTTGGGTAATTCATTATACAAGATACTAGAGGTAGCCCCAACTACCGCCACCTCTTTGATCATTGCTAAGAAATGCAATAAACTCATCTCCCATAATAGGAATTCCATTTTATGTCTAGTTCACTTCCAAAGTAAGGAGAATATTGTCACCACATCCATGACCCTTGCGAAGGGTTCCTCCACGTAGCAGCAACAGAGGGAAATGGTCATGCAAGAATACATGAACATCTCCTCCTCACCCACCAATATATTGTTGCATTGTTAGGTCAAGCATTCGTTTGATCTGACTCCTAGATCACCTCCATCCAACAAGTCAATATATCGCTGCTCCATTTTGGAAAATTCCAAGTACAAATAGCTACATGATCAACATCAGGTACCACACAAGTTTTAGGTGGGAAACAAAGTTTGGTTTCACTTGCAAAAATAACACCTTACAAGAGTCCATCAGAAGCTCATACCACTATGATATGGTCATTACACCATTACCAAGGTTGTGGGAAATAATTATTTGGAGCATAACATTCCCCCATTCCTTCGCTTGCACCAACTATTCGATGTGGACTACCCTCTACCATGCTTCCTAGCATCACTAGAGACATCAAAGGTTGTAGAACAACTCACCAGGGACCAAGTTCAGCAGAAGTTTCCTCATCTCATGGAGGAACTCAATGCAATGGGGACCATTGATTCCTAAGGGGGGAGGAATGGTATTGGTGGATGTTAGTGGCCACCCACCTATCCCACTTGGACCCCCACAACTGTCTCTTTCAGTTTTTTACTTTCCTTAATTGTAGCACAATTTACTATTTTTGGCAATATTTCGGGTCCTGAACTTCCAGAGTCGTTTTGAGGCCGTAAACGAAGTTTTTTTGAGAAAAATGGGAGAAACATGGTCTATGGCCCTATGTTTCTATTCCCAAAGTTGTAGCCCTCATATAGATATTTCTAACGAGGTATTGTGCACGTTAATCAGAGACCGTATGCCAAAGTTACGACCCTGGGATGTTGATGTACCAATTTACCCAAAACGAAGCCCATAGTTTGGCGTTTCGTTTCCTAGGGTTAGGTTTTTGGAAGTTTAGGGTTTTCCATTGTTTCTCAACTATAAATAGGCCTTCGAGCCTCATTGTAAGATAGTTTAGAGGCATGTAGCTGCGACATTTCTTCTTAGAAGTAAGCTACCATCGCCCTAGCTAGTTTATTTCCATTTATGTTTGTAACCATATTTCAGTATTTTACATTAAGGAAATGAAGTATTATTTTTTATGCATCTCTATATTTATGGTCATTTCTATAATTTGTTGTGTTCCTTTTTAAATCTGGATCAGTGGTATTAGAGCCATCTGATCTTTCTCTGCTTTTCTTTGCATGTCCCCAACAATGTCGGGGTATAAATAGTTAGGTCCTGAATTGATCGAGCCTCTACAAGACCAGCCTCACAAATCCTGCGGCTTCCCATGGCGGATGAAAAGAAAGATGAGGGGGCAAGAGATCCTATCAAAATCTTTCTCGAAGAATCCCTCGGGTGACAAGGGAATGTGATGATGGAAAACTTCGCCTAGATCCTTCAACGGCTACCCAGGGGCAACGCATCGGCTTCCAACAGCAACTCTCGAAACGACACACCCCTTATGGTACAAGTTAACTTTGAAATCCCCATATTCAAGGGTTAGATAGATCCAGATGTCATAGATAAATGGTTAAATCTGTTTGAAGGGTATTTATTTGTTCATGATTTTTTCAACTGGGAAAAGATTACTTTTGCTCTTCTCAAAGCAGCCCCCCATGTCAAGTACTGGTGGGAAACCTACTGCGAGCAAAAGGATGAAAGTACGGGCTCACTATTTTTAGCTGCACCCACTTGGAATTCATTATGGGATAGCATCAAGGAGCAGTACTGCCCTGTCAAAATCTATGAGGATAAATACATAAAGTCGGCCACGTTGCAGCAAGGAAGGGACCATGATGTGTTAGAGTTCACAAATATTTTTCATACCCTTCGCACAAAGCTGGGTATCAAGGATTTTGAGCTGCATTTGGTACTCAAATACCGCAACTTCCTACACAAGTACATCTAGGAAGAGATGGAGTTCCTGAACATCTCCTCACTCGGCACGACATACTGATTTGCTATCAACATTGAGCAGACATTTAAACAAAAGAAGTGAGACTTTGGATCTACGAATCCGAAGAACAAAGGACAGAGCTAAGGCGGGGTGACCCAAGACAACCTGTTGAAGCCGCAAGAAAATAACAACACCATGAAGCCAGATAAGGACACAGGAAAGTGGTGTGAGTTCCATAACAGCCCAACTCATAACACAAATGAGTGTCGGACCAAGCAATCGCTGGTGGCCGAGTTGAAGGCTTCAGAATCAGATGCATGTTCTGACCCTAAGTTAGAACCCGACAAAGGGAATGACAAAGGGAAGAAAATCATTTATATGGAGCCCAGGGCCATTGTTGCCACCGCCAAGGTCCAGAATAATTAGCTCGAAGATCCAGAGGAGGGGGAGCGTCTTTTCCACACACAAATGTGGGTGAAAGGTTCGCTGCTGCAATTCATTTTTGACAAAGGTAGCCAAAATAACCTCATTTTAATAGAGGTTGTGAAGTGGTTGGGCCTACCAACTATGCCACACCTGTAGTCGTACAGTATCGGGTGGCTTCTCCAAGGACAAGATCTTCAAATCTGCCAGGAGTTTCGCCTTCCCTACAACATCAAGCCCTTCAGAGATGAGATATTGTGTGATGTTGCACCTCTTGATGTTTGTGATGTACTATTAGGCCAACCATACTTATGGAGACGACATGCTCTGTATGAGTTAAGGCCTCACACTGTTATTATTTCTTTGGGTAATTCATTATATAAGATATTGAAGGTAGCCCCACCTACTGCCACCTCTTTGATCACGATTAAGAAATGCAACAAGCTCATCTCCTAGACTAGGAAATTCATTTTCTATATGGCTCCCTCCCAAAGTAAGGGAAAGACCGTCACCACATCCATGACCCTTGATAAGGGTTCCTCCACACAACATCAATAGCAGAGGGATACAATAATGAAAGAATACAGGAACATCTTCCCCTCACCCACAGGGGTAATGTTGCACTGTCAGGTCAAGCATTCGTTTGATCTGACTCCTAGAGCACCTCTACCCAATGGGTCGATATATCGCTACTCCATTATGGAAAATGCCAAGTACAAGTAGCGACATGATCAGCATCAAGTACCACAGAAGTTTCAGGCGGGCAACAAAGTTCAGTTTCACTTGCAGAAAGAATGCCTTACAAGAGCCCATCAGAAGCTTAGACCACTCCGATATGGTCCTTACACCATTACCAAGGTTGTGGAAAACAATGGTTTGGAGCACAACATTCCGCCATTCCTTTGCTTGGACTGAGTGTTCAATGTGGTCCGTCCTCGACGATGCTTCCCACCATCACTGGACACATCAGATGTTGCAGAATAACTCACCAGGGACTAAGTTTAGCAAAAGTTTCCTCATCTCATGGAGAAACTCAACGCAATGGGGACCATTGATTCGTAAGGGGGGAGGAATGATCCAAGTGGATGGTGGTGGCCACCCACCTATCCCACTTGGACCCCCAAAACTGTCTCTTTCAGTTTCTAGTTTCCTTAGTTGTAGCACAGTTTACTATTTTGGGCTGTTTTTTGGGTCCTGAACTTCCTGAGTCATTTTGAGGCCCAAAACTACAATTTTGGGAAAACTAGGGGCAGCGTAGGTTTGTGGACCCATTTTTATCTTCCAAAAGTTGTAGTCCTCAAATAGATCTTTCTAAAGAGGTATTGTGCATGTCAAATGAAGATGGTATGCCAAAGTGACGACCCCAAGAAGTTGATGTACCAATTAACCCAAAACGGGGCCTAGAGTCTGGTGTTTCATCTCCTAGAGTTAGGGTTTTGGATGTTTAGGGTTTTCCATTATTTACCAAAAATAAATAGGCCTTTGAGCCTCATTGTAAGACAGTTTAGAAGCATGTAGCCTCCACATCTCTTCTTAGAGATATGCTACCATTTCCCTCACTAGTTTATTTCCATTTCTGTTTGTAAGCATATTTCAGTATTTTACATTAAGGGAATGAAGTATTATTTCTGTTGCAACTCTATATTTATGGTCATTTCTGTAATTTGTTGTGTTCCTATTAAATTTGTATCAGTGGTATCAAAGTGGTCTGCTCTTTCTTTGCTTTTCTTTGCATGTCCCCAATGAGGTCGGGATATAAGGAGTTAGGGCTTGAACTGGTCAAACCTCTACACGACCAGCCTCGCAAATCCCGATGGTCTCCCATGGCGGATGAATAGAAAGATGATGGGGTAGGAGATCTTATCAAAATCTTTCTTGAAGAAGCCCTCGAGTGACAAAGGAATGTGATGATGGAAAACTTTGCCTTGATCCTTTAACGGCTACCTAGGGACCACACATCGACTTCCAACAGCTACTCCAGAAACGCCACACCCTTTAAGGTACAAGTTAGCTTTGAGTCCCCATATTTTAGGGTCAAATAGATCCAAATGTCATAGATAAATGGTTAAATATGCAAAAAGGGTATTTTTCTGTTCATGACTTTTCCAGTCGGGAAAAGGTTACTTTCACTCTTCTCAAAGTAGCCCCCCACGTCAAGGACTAGTGGGAAACCTCCTTCGAGTAGAAGGATGAAAGTACGGGCTCACTATTTTCAGCTGCACCCACTTGGAATTCATTCTAGAATGCCATCAAGGAGATGTACTACCCTGTCAAAAGCTATGAGGATAAGTACATAAAGTGGACCACGCTACGGAAAGGAAGGGACCAAGATGTTCCGGAGTTCACAAATATTTTTCATACCCTTCACACAAAGTTGGGTATCAAGGATTCTAAGCTGCATTTGGTACTCGAATACCACGGCTTCCTACATACTTACATCCAGGATGAGATGGATTTCTCGAACATCTCCTTGCTCGACACAGGAAACCGATATGCTATCAAGATCGAGTAGAAATTTAAACAAAATAAGTGAGACTTTGGATCTGTAAATCCGAAGAACAAAGGAAAAAGCCAGGGGGGTAAACCAAGACAACCCGTTAAAGCCGCAAGAAAATAACAATACCATGAAGCCAAAGAATGACATAGGAAAGTAGTGTGAGTTCCATAAGAGCCCCAATCATAACACAAGTGAGTGTCGGACCAAGCAATTGTTGGTGGCTGAGTTGAACGCTTCAGAATCAGATACATGTTCCGACTCTAAGTCAGAACCCAACAAGGGGAATGACAAAGGGAAACAAATAATTGATGTAGAGCCCATCACCACTATGGCCACCGCCAAGGTCTAGAAGACTGAGCACGAAGATCCACAGGAGGGGGAGCGTCTTTTCCACTCACAAATGTGGGTGAAGGGTTCGCCGCTACAATTCATTATCAATAGTGGCAGCCAAAAAAACCTCATTTCAGTAGAGGTCATGAATCGGTTGGGCCTACCGACTGCACCACACCCATAACCATGCAATATCGGGTGGCTTCACCAAGGACGAGATCTTCGAGTCTGCCAACAATGTCACCTTCCCTACAACATCAAGCCCTTCATAGATGAGATATTGTTTAATGTTGCACCTCTTGATGTTTGTGATGTACTATTAGGCCAACCATACTTATGGAGGTGACATGTTGTGTATGAGTCAAGGCCTCGTGCTATTATTATTTCTTTGGGTAATTCATTATATAGGATACCTGAGTTAGCCCCACCTACCGCCACCTCTTTAATCACTGCTAAGAAATGCATCAAGCTCATCTCCTAGACTAGGAAATTCATTTTATGTCTAGTTCACTCCCAAAGTAAGGGAAATATCATTGCCACATCCATTACCCTCGTGAGGGGTTCCTCCACACAATAGTAGCAGAGGGAAATGGTCATGAAAGAATACATGAACATCTTCTCCTCACCCACAGGGGTATTGTTGCACTGTGAGGTTAATCATTCGTTCAATCCTAGAGCACCTCTACCCAACGGGTCGATATATCATCACTCCATTGTGGAAAATTCCAAGTACAAGTAGCAACATTATAAGCATCAGGTACCACACAATTTTCAGGTGGGCAACAAAGTCCGGTTGCACTTGCAGAAAGAATGCCTTACAAGAGCCCATCAGAAGCTCAAACCACTCTGATATGATCCTTACATCATTAACAAGGTTGTGGGAAACAATGCTTTGGAGCACAAAATTCCCCCATTCCTTCACTTGCACCTAGCATTCAATGTGGACCACCCTCGACCATGCTTCCCACCATCACTGGACACATCAGAGGTTGCAGAACAGCTCACTAGGGCCCAAGTTCAATATAAGTTTCCTCATCTCATGGAGGAACTCAACGCAATGGGGACCATTGCTCCCTAAAGGGGGAAGAATGATCCAGTTGGATTTTGGTGGCCACCCACCTATCCCACTTGGATCCCCACAACTGTCTCTTTCAGTTTTTCATTTTCCTTAATTATAGCACAATTTACTATTTTGGGTAGTTTTTCGAGTCCTGAATTTCCGGAGCCATTTTGAGGCCCTAAATTATGTTTTTTGGGAAAAATGGGAGCAACATTGTCCATGGTCTAATGTTGTTTTTCCCAAATTTGTAGTTCTTAAATAGATATTTCTAACGAGGTATTGTGTGCGTCAAACAGAGATCGTATGCCAAAGTTACAACCCCCGAAAGTTGATATACCAATTTACCCAAAACGGGGTCCATAGTTTGGCATTTCATCTCCTAGGGTTAGGTTTTTGGATGTTTAAGGTTTTCCATTATTTCTAGAAAATAAATAGGCCTTCGAGCCTTATTGTAAGACAGTTCAGAGGCATGTAGCTGCCACATCTCTTCTCAGAGATAAGCTAACACCGCCTTAGCTAGTTTATTTCCATTTTTATTTGTAAGCATATTTTAGTATTTTACATTAAGGAAATGAAGTATTATTTCTGCTTCATATCTATATTTATGGTCATTTCTGTAATTTTTTGCATTCCTGTTTAAATCCAGATCATTAAGTGCTTTCATTTTCATTATTTGGGCCATTTTGCTACAAATTGTCCACTGAAGAAGTCCAAGAAGAAGTCCTCAAGAGGAGCGGCAGGTGAGGCTTTGGCCTCTCAATTCAAATTGGGTTCTCCCCTCATTACATGCATGACGTCATCAATGAGGGGAAGTGTATGGTACTTAGACAGTGGAGCTTCTTTCCACATGACTGGCGAAAAAGAGATATTCAGTGAACTAGAGGAGAAAGATCTCCCGATGCATATTGAGACGGGCGACGACGGGAAGTATAATGTTACTAGATTGGGCATATTATTTTTCAAAAGGAGCATGGGGCTCCACTCACCTTGAAGAATGTTATGTATGTGCTCAAGCTAAAGAAGAACTTGGTATCCATTGCCATTCTTGAGGATACAGGCTATGATGTGATCTTCTCGAAAGGAAAACTGTTTCTTCAACACATAGCCATGGGTCAAGTAAAGAAGATAGGGATTCGAGTGAATAATCTCTATAAGCTAGAGGTAGAGGAGTGTTCTTCTTTGAGCACAAAAGAAGAAAGGGTGTAGAGCTAAGACATTGGTGAGCTATAGGATAGGTGATTGGTCCACTTACATCATGGGGATTTGAATATATTGAAGCAAATCTCTACCGATTTTCCCAAATATACGCTTCAGCAAGTTGATACATGAAAGGGGTGTACTTTGGGAAAATACACCAAGTCTTCCTTTCACGACAGAGACAGTTGAGCAGAGGCTATTCTAGAGTAAGTCCATTCAGATGTGTGTGGAAATTTATCGATAACACCCATGGCCAAATAGAGGTATTATGTAATATTTGTTGATGAATATTCTCGTAAATGTTGGATATTTTTCATGCAGAAAAAGGATCAATTTTCACAAAGTTTTGTGAGTTTAAAGCATTGGTGGAGAAATATTTGGGCAAGAAGGTTAAAACTCTATGGAGTGATAATGGTGGTGAGTATGTCTCAATCAAGTTTAAGAACTTCTATGCAACAAAAGGGATTAAACGGGAGTTGATGGCACCCCATAACCCTCAGCTGAATGGGATGGCCAAGAGGAAGAACAAAAGCATAGTAGGGGCAGCAAAGGTAATGTTACATGATCAGAGTCTACCTCTACACTTGTGGGTTGAGGCATACAACACAGTGGTTTAGGTTTAGAACCGTAGTCCACATCAGATACTTGAGATGAAAACAACAACGGAGGCTTATCTGGTAAGAGCCCAGATATTGGTCACTTCAGGATTTTTGGGTCATCAATATATTTCCATGTGACCAAAGACACACGAAAGAATCTTGAGTTGACAACAGAGTTGGGGATACTTCTGGGGTACACTAATACACCTCACAACTAATGGGTGTACTTGTTGACTAACAAGATGACAATGGTTTGAGCTACATGCGGATGAGGAGCTTTTAGCTCCTAAGGTTGAGGAGCCTCAGATTGATGTGGAGTAGCCACATGCAAAGGATCTGGGAGTGGAGACATCCACTCAGGCAGAGTCTTCCAGAGAGGGAAGAAAGTGCACCAAAGAGGTTGGCAGATTATTGGATGATGCACCAGAGAATGTGGGAGCACCCACTTCTCAGTGTAGGCATAGGAGGTCACTTGAGAGGTACACTTGATACATGGCCCTTATGGGAGAATGTGTTGTGCCAGAGCCATATTCCTTTAAGGAAGTATTGCAATAGTCAATTTAGGTTGATGCCATTATGAAGGAGTATGACTCCATAGTTTGTAACAATGTTTGGGATGTGGTCCTGAGACTAGAGGACAAGTTAGTGGTGAGCTCTTGTTGGCTTTACAAGGTAAAACAAGCTGCAGATGGTAGTGTGGAGAAGCATAAAGCTAGATTTGTGGCTCGTGGCTTTTCACAGGTAGAGTGGATTAACTATGATGAGACCTTTGCTCATATTGCAAGGTACTCCTTAATCATATCTATATTGGCACTATCAGCACAGATGGGTTGGAAGAGACATCATATGTATGCGAAGATATCCTTCCTTAATGATATGATTGAGGAAGACATGTACATAGAGCATCCTGAAGGTTTTGAGACTTTTAACCATGAGTCACATGTGTGTTGGATCAAGAGAGCATTGTATGGGAAAAAGAAATCACCTCATGCCTGGTACACTAGGATAGATAGCTACTTCACCGGGTTTGGCTTCAAGAAGATTAAAGCGGATGTGAACCTGTACCACATAGTGGTGGAAGGTAAATTGCTAATTATTGTACATTATGTTGATGATCTCATACTGACAGGTGATGATCAGCTAATGAAATATTGGAAGGAGAACCTTATAAGAGATTTTGAGATGAAGGACATGAGGCTCATGCATTACTTTCTTGGCATGGAGGTATGGCAAGGATATGAGGAGTTTTTTGTGCCTTAGGGCATGTACGCCAATGAGACACTTAGGAGATTCCTCATGGAGAGTAGAAAACCCATCGAGACTCTTCTAGTAGGTAATTGAAGGAAGGAGGATGCTACTTAAGGGGAAGTAGTGGAAGATATTGTTTATAGGCAGCTTGTGGGTTCACTCATGTACTTGGTGAACACACGATGAGATATGTGCTATGCAGTTAACCAACTTAGTCAGGTGATGGTTAGGCCTACCAAGTTGTTTTGGAAGACGAAAATTCATGTGTTGAGATACCTCAAATGAACTTCTCATCATGGATTATGGTACAGATGGACAGAGGGAGTGAAGTTTCAAGGCTTCATCAATGCAGATTGAGTAGGGACTCCATTCGACAAGAAGAGCACATTAAGAGGGATCTTCAGTATTGGGTCAACGACAAGTTCTTGGTACAATAGGAAACAAGGATCGGTTGCACTTAGTTCAGCAGAGGTAGAGTACATGGTTGTGAGTCAAGAAGCATGTGAGTACATATGGATGAGGAATACCATAGTTGGTTTATTTGGTCAGTAGAAGGATCCAACTGTGATTCACTATGATAATCAGAGTTGTATCAAACTCCCCGAAAATCTAGATTTTCGTAATCAATCCAAGCATATTGATTTATGATATCATCATCTCAAAGATTTTGTATTGAAGTGGATTATGTCATTAGAGTACATTCCCATGGAGAAGAAAGATGTTGACATTTTGACAAACGCATTTTCAACATGTAAATTCGAGTTTCACAAAGACAGAATCGGGGTCACTAATAATCCCTTTCTTATTGAGAGGGAGTGTTGAGCAATGGCAACAAGAAATTCCAGTTTAATTTGTCCTTGAATTAAACTGAGAATTAAAATCAAATTATATTCTCATATCAACTTGTAAATGGTCATTTAAGTTTAATTAACTTAATTGGCTTAGGAATTTCAAGTTGGAAGTCTTTTTGTAATCATGTATATGTCCTCCATAAGATTTAGGGGTCTAGTACGAGTTTAAATTGAGTTGGAAATTAGATCACTCAGTTCAATTGTTTGTGGAACTAATAGAGAGTTAACATTCAGTTGGTGCACTAGTGCATCCACAAGTGTCACTCTAGTTAGCTGAAGATTCCCTCATCATAAATTCATGCGTGTTGATTCTTAGAAAGACCCATTTGAGACTAGAGTGCAAGGATAGTGTATTATCAGTTGTATTATTGATCCAGGTGGATGTTGGTGGCCACCCACCTATCCCATTTGGACCCCCGCAATTGTCTCTTTCATTTTTTCAGTTTCCATAATTGTAGCACAATTTACTATTTTTAGCAGTTTTTTCGGGTCCTGCACTTCCGGAGCCGTTTTGAGGCCCTAAACCACGTTTTTTGGGAAATCTGGGGGCAACATGGGTCCATCAACCAATGCTACCCTTCCCAAAGTTGTAGTTCTCGGATAGATCTTTCTAACGAGCTATCATACACGTCAAACGGAGATAGTATGCCAAAGTTACAACCCCGGGCAATTGATGTACCAATTTACCCAAAACGGGGCCCACAATTTGGCGTTTCATCTTCTAGGGTTAGGTTTTGGAATGTGAAGGGTTTTCCATTGTTTCTCAACAATAAATAGGCCTTCGACCTCATTGTAACAGAGTTCAGAGGCATGTAGCCACACATCTCTTCTCAGAGATAAGCTACCATCGCCCTAGCTGGTTTATTTCTATTTCCGGTTGTAAGCATATTTCAGTATTTTCCATTAATGAAATGAAGTATTATTTCTGCTGCATCTTGGTGTATATGGTTATCTCTGTATTTT